>PVLC010003426.1:0-19220 GCA_004027655.1 Graphiurus murinus
TCTCTGATTCTGCTTTTTGCTTTAGCAGTCTAAAAGCCAGGCCTTTCCAGAGACCCTGTGTGCACTGGGTTCCTCCACCCTTCTGGCCCTGTCTAGGCTCTAGCAGGGCGGATGGCTGAGTCTATCCTTTGTTTTGTGAATCCTGCACCCTGCACTCGAGGTGCGCGTGACTCGACTTACGTCTCCCTGCAGTTCGGCCTGTTCCTGTTCTGATGGCTGGTGGCGCAAATGGACAATGATGGTCTGTGTAGCTAGCAGGAAGTTGGTGGGAGGGGCTGGCGTGCAGGCTCGGTTCTCTGCTGTTTGGCCTGTTCCACCTCCTGGACAGCTGGGGGCACAGTCGGACAATGATGGTTTGGATAGCTGAGAGGAGGATGGTTGAGAGGCGCTGGCGGCTAAGATGGTGGCAGCCACACGCTGGGTCCCCCAAATCTCCTGATCTCCACCCAGGCGCTCCAAGTTCACACCCAGGCTTCAAGCACTCCCTCTCTTCCCCCAGTCAAGAGGCTGGGCTCCTGGCCGATCTGCTTCTGGCTCACTTTTCCATCCCTGGAGGCTGACTTGCCTGCTCGGCCTTCCTGGGTTGCTGAGGGGCGCAGGCTGGTGATAGTCTGGCCAGATGACAGGTAGCTGGTTGGGAAGGGCTAGCAGGGGGGAAGGTGGGCTGCCACTTCACGGCCCGCCGGCTCCTGCTGACTCGTCCTGCCCCTCCTGGACTCAGCTCCTCCGCTCCCACCTCAGGCCCAGGCCTCCGCCAAGAAGCTGCGTCCCACTTCAGGCTCTGGGCGGTCACAGTTCCGCACTGAGGCAATGCGCTGGGACAGACTCCAGTCCCGCGGGTGCCCACGCTGAGTGCCCCACGGTTCTGGTCTCCGCCTGGGTGCGGCGCAGGGTGCCAGGGGTGCTGTGTCCCGGGGCCCGCCGTTCCCAGCGTCTGGGTGGCCCCCAAGGCTCCTGGTCCTGCCCTTCCACAGCCTACCTCCTCGGCGCAGAGCCCGGCTGCTGCCTGCCCCGGCAGCGCGGATCGCTGCGCGATGGCGTCTTTTCTTGTCCCCGCTCTGCTTTCTTGATCTTCTTTATTTGTTTGTGGTTCAAATTTCGCTTTTTTCCTTCTGTTGAAAAGATCTTTTTGTGGTAAATTTAGATCCAAATCAAGGCGTTTGTGAAAAGACGGTTCACTCAGTCGCCATCTTGGATCTTCCTCCACAAACCTTTTTTTAAAAAGTACTTATGATGTTCTAAGTATGGTGTAATACTGAGTCTTAGTAAGACATTTGCCTTCACTCAAATGGCTTATAATCTAGATGGATGTCTTTAGTCCATTCTCTGTTGTTGTTACAAAATACCGGAGACTAGGTAATTTATAGAGAGCACAGTTTATTTAGCTCATGGTTTGGGAGGCTGGGAAGTCCAAGTGCACAGTACTGGCATCTTGCCAGCATCTAGTGAGGGCCTCCCTGGTGCATTATAACAGGGCACAGGGCATCTCGTGGTGAGACAGAGCAAACTAATCAGAGAAAGCTTGCCTTTCTATCAAATCCACTCCCACAGTAACCCATGAATCCACAAATCCATGAATGGAACCCTCCCAATAAAATCACCCTCAAAGATCCCACCTCTCAACACCACTGCAGTGGGGACCAAGTTTGCAAATTCTGAAGTCTGGAGGAGGATATTGAAATCACAGCAAGGGGTGAGGGGGACACAGAAAACCATATTCACCAAGAAGCATATGGCAAGGAATTCCAAAGTCAGTGAACAATAAGGAATGAAAGAGGTATTGGGTAATCTGGGAAATGTGTCTATGGATAGTTAGATTCCAGAAACTGAGACTGGCCGAAGGAAAAGAATCTGTATGAAGCGCCTACCTGAGGAGTCTTTAAAACAGTGGTTTCTCAGTCCAAGTTGCATGCTAGAATCACCCAAAAAGTTTTAGCGACAATATTTTCATTCTCGTACCCTACTCCTAAAGATTCAGGGGAGGGACATAGACATGTTATAAAGTTTTCTAAGTGATTCTATTTTTTTTTCTTTTTAGAAGTGGGGATTAAACCCAGGGGCCTTCTATCTCTGAGCTACACCCCAACCCTATTTTATTATTTTTTTGGTACTAGAGATTAAACCTAGAACCATTCATTCTACTTCCAAGCTACACCCCCAGTCCTATTTCATTTTTTATTTTGAAACAGCCTCTCACTAGGTTGATGAGAGTCTTTTTATTTCTGATTTTGTCCTCAAACCTGCAGTCCTCCTGTCTCAGCTTCCTAAGTACTGGGATTACAGGTGAGTATCACCATGCTTGGCTTTTGTATTTTTTTAATCTTGAAACAGGATTTTGCTAAGTTGCTGAGGGTCTCAGTAAGTGACCTCCAAGTTGTGATCCTCCTATCTCACCCTCCCAAGTACTGGGATTATAGGTGTATAGAACATCTGGCTTGTTCTAAGTGATTCTAATGTGCACCCAGTTAAAATCACTGATTTAGAGCAAATACTTGATCAGAAGAATGAAAAGGAAAACAGGATGATTTGCAAATACACAGATTAGGTCTCTGGTTTTCAAATCTGAGTATGTATCAGTATCACCTAGCTATTAAAACCCAGATTGCTATACCCTATTTCCAGAGTTTCTGACTGATTAGATCTTGTGTCAGGCCCAAGAATTTGCATTTCTCATTAGTTTCTACATAATACTGATGCTGCTGGTTTAGGTAAACTGGGGAGCAGGAGAGATTTGTGTGAAATAGCCCCAAGTTTTTAGGACAGAGCTTCTAACTCCCTTGTAATTTCCTGAGTGATGGCTTTTGTTATTCATAATAAACCGCTTATAACTACACCTGCATTTATGCTAATGAGATAGCTGGTGACCAGGGGCCCCTAGGTAGCTTCAGGGGTTGGTCACCAGAGAGTTCAAGGTATGATTAGATCTGTCTTTCTTCCATTCCCATCCTGACCTCCAGGAAAAGGAGAAGGCTGGAGAGTGACTTGATCATCAATAACCAATAATTTAGTCAATTGTACCTCCATAAAAATGCTAAATGACAAAATTTGGAGGGCTTTTGGATCCATATGACTAGAGAGTGGTTCATGCCAACTCCATGGACAGAAGGTCCTGTATTTGGGACTCTCTTGACTTCACTCTGTGTACTTCTTCATCTGGCTGTTTATTTGTATCCTTTATAATAAGCCAGTAATAGTAAAGTATTTCCCTGAGTTCTGTGAGCTGTTATAGAAAATTAATAACATGAGAAAGAGATTGTGGGAACCTGCAATTTTCAGCCAAGCTGGCAAGAAGTGGTGGGCAATCTGGGTATCCATTTCTTACAATTAATGTCTGAAGTGGGGATGGGGTGCAATCTTATGGAATGTATTAACTCTGAGAAGCATCAGAATTGAATTAAATTGTCGGCCACCCAGTTGGTATCCGCAAAGAATCGGAGAATTTCTTAGTGTAAAAACCCCATCCATTTGGTGTCTGAAGTGTTATGAGTAAAGGAAAAAACAGTTTTTCTTTACATTTGCAGCTTGGAGTGATAGTGGCATGGTGAACTCACTAGCCCTAGGTCTGACTGACGTTGTGATAATTCAGGCAAAAGCACTCGCGATCAGCACTATGATCTTGAATTTTGCTGCTCTAATTCGGATCCCCAGACATGTAGCATGAGTATTACCTCGCTGCTTATTTTAAATGTAGGATCTTGGGCCCCATCCCTGAGTCAGAATCCCCACCTGATCCACATACATTCTAAAGTCACAAAATCACACAAGTGGTTCCAAGGCATGGCTTTATGCTGTCATTTACCAAGGAGTCTCATACCACTCCAATTAAATCAGAATCTCTGGGAGGGAAGCCTACATTAGTATTAGAGCTTTTAAAGCTCCCTACTCCATGTTTCCTGTGTGCAGCTACCTTTGATGATCACTGATCTGGAATTTAATTTGAAGCTGTGTAGTTAAGTCTGCTGCTGTACCTGTCTTGCCTTGACTTGCCATGACTCAGGAAATGGAAAAGCACTGAAGCTGCACACAGAGGACATTAGTTTATGCAGCTGGGAGATGGAAGAGACCACAGAACAAGGAAGATGATACAGATGATGAAAAAATAATATTAGTCTCATTTGCTTCAATAAAACATGTGCATTGCCAGCCAGAATGTGCAGACCAACTGGCTAACATTCCCTTGGATTTCTCTGTTTCTTCTCAGAATGTTGTCTCTCTATTTCTGCCCAATTAAACCGAACACTTACTCCCGTATTCTCATGTCCCGGCTATTCCCCATATATAAATTTATCCTAGCACCTACCACCATGGTAAGTTTTATCTCACCTTTTTTTTGGATTTTTACCCTCTCAGAGGATCATAGGCTTTTAGTTGTTTGTGACATCAGCATATCGAACTTAGCAGATGCAAGTGTTTGTTGAATGGTTGTGTAGAAGTGATTAGGAAATTATTGCTTTGGGGACACTCTAGTATTAGGCTAAAGTTATGGTGGAAAAAGTATATATAAATATACACATACCTGTTTGTGTGTCAGCTTTCTGTCACGATGACAAAATATCTAAGAAAATTTACTTAAAGGAAGAAAGATTGATCTTGGCTCATGGTTTCAGAGATTTCAATCCATGGTCTGCTGTTTCCATTGCTAGCCTGTGGGGAGGCAGAACATCATGACAGAGAGGACTTGGTGGACCACAACTGTTCACTTCCCTTTGGCTAGAAGGCAGAGAGAGGAAGATGCTCAGCATACCCCCAGGGACCTACTCCCTTCAACAGGGTCTCATGCCCTACAATTTCCACCATATCCCAACAGTCCATTCAGTTATGAATTTATCAATGGATTAGTCCATTGAGGAAGTTAGAACCCTCATGACCCAATTACTTCCCCAAAGTCCCACCTCTACTGTTTCTGCACTGGGTGCCAAGCCAAACCACCACAGTACATGGAGAGATAAAGTAAATACTGTTGTCAAATCTAGGTTGAAAGAAATCTTTGTTTGGTTTACTGTGTTTTCACCTATTCTCTAGCATTAAATATTTACAATTAAAAAAAATTGTGAAATTTTTTAAATAGTCCTTGAATTATGTCTTTAAAAGGGGAGCTGTGTCCTAAAATAAGTGTAAGAACAATGAAATTCTCATTTTTATTATTTTTTATGAATTCTGTAAATTTTTCTTTTCTGACTTGGACTTTCAGAAGAGATGTAGAGATGTCTTTATCCTGACCCAAACTATTTGAAACCCAAAGAATTAATGTAAAAAATACTGATTGAAAGCTCTTTTGAGTCAGACATGGTGGTGCACGCTTATAATCTTGGTACTTGGGAGGCTCAGACAAGATCGCAGGTTTGAGGACAGCTTCAGCAAGTAGTGAGACTCTCATCAACCTAGAGAGACCCTGTTTCCAAATAAATAAAAAATCCGACTGGGGGGTATAACTCGAAGGTCGAATGCCTCTGGGTTCAATCCCTAGTATCACACCAAAAAAATTAAAATAAAAAGCTCTTTTATTGTAAGGAAAATTGGCTGGCTTGGCAAAAATTATTTCAATTTCTTATTTATGTTTATTTATGTATTTAAATCTGAGCTTCTGCATTTATCTCACTTGGAAAGAAAAAGCTCTATATAATCTTGAAAATTCATTTTGTTTTCCTTAAATTTTCATTTGGTTACTTATAATGCCTATGTCTGAAATGGCCATTTAGATTATAATTGATGGTATTAATGTATCTTTCTGTCCCATGAAACCTATTCATCACCAGACTGAGAGTTTATGTAGACTTTCTCCTCTTTAACCTACAAAATCCTAAAATCAAGGTGTCTTTGCTTATGTTTTGTTCTTTGTGAATAGCTAGGATATTTGCATGTAGAATATTTGTACCTATCTTTGGAATATTTATTAGAGACCCTTCTAACTCCATTATAGTAGAGGAATTTTCTTTGTGTATGTTATCCTATTTCTGTGTAATAAGAAGTGCAAACCCCCCCCCCAAAAAAAAAGATGAATAAGCAATGCATTTGAATTCTCAATTTAGTTTATTGGGAAAGGCTACTTTTAAGTGTTCTATAGTTTAAAATGAAATACTATACAAACATTAAGACATTAAGCCTAGACAGAACAAATGGCATCCCTTACAAGGGTGTCTGACACCCTTTCAGAGAGAGAAAAGAGAATGTGAGTAGCAGAGATTTCACTGTAGAAGTATGTGGCCAGTGCCCAGGACCATGTTCTCTCTATATCCAAGGAAATTGGTTTCAGGATCCTGTGCAGATCCCAAACTCTCTGGATGCTCAGTCCTTTATATGAAATGGCTCATTTTTTTTTTTTTTTTTTTTTTTTGCACATAGCCCACACATATCTTCTTGTAGGCTTTCTATCATCCCTGGATTATTTATAATTCCAAATAGAACGTGAAGGCAGTGTAAATGGTCATCATGCTGCATTTTTTCAGGGAATTTTTATAATTCCCAAGTTTGTGCTTATTCAGTGAGGACACATTTTGGGGGAGAGGGGAATATTTTTAATCTGTAGTTGATCAAATTTGTAGATGTGGTACTTGTGGATACAGAGGAGGGGTAGAAGATGGAATTTATCCATGTTTCCTATTTTTTCCAACTGCTTGTCAACCAATGAAATCATATTGACTCTCAAAAAGCACTTAAAAAAATCAAAAGAGGCTACCTTCAGGTAGCTTATTTTGACAGCTTATTTATAATATTTTGGTTCTCCCTTATTGTCAAGAAAAGCTTTTCTTTATTTTGCTATCATTTTCTCTTTATACATTTTTCTTTCTGTGTTTTCTCTCTAGTGGAAAACAGCCAACTTTCTTCTTCTCCAACTAACTTTAAAAGATTTGATGCATTCAGTATTTGCTGAGCAGTGCTGCACGCCAGGTGTCCTTCATGACACTTTTAGGACATGAATGAGACAACAATAGAGCTTCCTACCTCCGTGATCCACACACAGTAACAAGGGGGATGATATATGACATATCAAAATCATAATAAAAGTAAATTATCTGGCTTGGTATACGAGGATAACTGCAACAGGAGGAAATACAAGCTATACAAAGGAAAGTGTGTGTGTGTGTGTGTGTGTGTGTGTGTGTGTGTGTGTGTGTGTGTGTGTGTGCTGATAAGTCTTTGCAGAGATGAATAGTCAGGCTGGGTGTCTTTTATAGTGACATTTGAGCAAAATCCTTGAGGTAAGAGAAATGAGGCTTGTTTGACATATTTCAGGAACATCCCTAAGGATGGCTGGAGTGTGATAAGAAAGGAGGAGAATAATATATAATGAATTACCTCTTATTATGACTAGAAGGTGGAACTATTGCATGGCCTAAAAGGACAACTGGAGTTACTGGCTTGAGGCTGGCCTATTGGGAGAGAGCATCAAAAGGGAAGCAAAGAAGGTCAGATAGGAGTTCATTATTTTAGGGGGATGGTGATTGTGGGTTGAATCAGCTACCAACAATGGAGGTGAGAGAAGTTATGGAGTTATAGATGTGTTCCCAATGGAGCGCCCAGGGTATTTTCAGATGGAGATTGTGTGGGGTGTAAGAACAAGAGAGTCCAGAATAAGTCTAGATTGTTAAAATGCTTATTGGTCTTTTGTATTATGAGCCTTAGTCACCCCAACAGGTTATTTTTATGCTTGTAGGAAATGCTTTCACATCTCAATACTTCCCATGGCTGTTTTTCGAAAAATCTTCTATTTTTTCACATTCCATTAAAATGTTTATAATAAGTGTGGGAAAGCAATTCCCATTCAGATCTTACACTAGGGTAATCAAGAAAAACTGGTTTAAATTTATGAAAATTTGGACAGAGATACACACCCTTTCCTTTGACAGGTAACTGAAGAAAGGAAATGGGACAGATTTGACTGAAAACTTTAGTTCTTATGAAAATAACTTGGTTTCATTTAACACTCTCAAAAACTATCTCAAGTAGCTTTTTAAATAATCTTTATCATACCTGAGCCAAGACCATCCTCAGTGAGGAAACCCAGACCTCGTCATTATATTGTCACTTATGGTGTGATTAATTATATTAAATTCATGATTCTCCTGGGTTGTTCCCTGTCTTGGAGAAGTCTTTAATGTATTCAGTCCCACCTATGAAAGATTACAGGAGATTTCCATAATACACATGACATATTGTGACTCTAGTATCACAGTTTTTCTATTTGTGATTCAAAATACTGTCAGTTTGCTGTAACATTTGTTTTGCAAACATGACTTTATTCCAATGTGAATGGTAAATTAGGGAATAGTTTGAGTAAACCATGAATTTTGAGTTGGCTTCTGCACATTTCTTCTGCAGAGCAAACTGTGTAGAAATACACAAACAACTCCCCCAGACCCCTCCCCACACACATTTCAAATATCTGCCAACTAGTATGATCCCTAAAGGTTGATTTTTCCTATTATTTTGAATCCGTGAAGTTCTCTGCACTAAAGGAATAACAGAGTTATTTCAATAACCCAGGTAAATTTAAGTGTTTTGGCTCATATTGCCAATCGTTACCTACAAAAAGAAAGCAGGATCTATACTTGTAGATCTTAAATGAAAGCCACCAAATTCTATAGAGGTAGCTCTTTTATGTGCCAGCAGTGGTTGGTATAGTGGTTATAAACATTGCTATAATGTCCAAAGCCTTCCATTTATGGAAAAAGTCATGAGTGCAGATTAGAAAGTCACCAAAGAATTTCCAGCAGCAATATAGATGTCAATTGAAGAGGAAGGTACATATTGGATCAAATTTTCAATTTTGATACAAACATTTATCTATTTTATACATGCATACCTTGAAGGACTTACTTCACAAAGATAGCAAGATATTCTCCATCCAGGAGAATATATATATTTGGTACTATAGATTGAACCCAGGAGCATTTTTTTTTATTGTGAAACAGAGCCTCACTATGTTGCTGAGGGTCTTGTTAAGTTGCTAAGGCTGGCTTCCAAGCTGCAATCCTCTGTCTCAGCCTCCAAAGTACTGGGATTTATAGGAGTACACCACCATACTGGGCTTCCCTCAGAATTTAAGGCTGCTAAAGATTGCTTAACTGTGATGTTCTTGCTAATCCTGGAACTGAAGATGTTGAGGTACACCTATGTACATCTGCCATCACTGATTTCTGTTTAATTTCAGATAACTTTCTTCCAACATTTCACAATAACTTGCCAGCTGCAACCTATCCCAGCCCACATCTAAAGCAAACTTCTAATTTTACCAAGGTAAAGTATTATGTTTATTGAGTATTCATGCATATCTGAACAATTTAACATATATGAAACTATGCTCTTATTTGTATTGGGTTTTGTCTTTTGTTAAAATTATTTATGAAGCTTTTGAGTACTGTGCTCTAACCTCATTTCTTTCCCATAAGCCCTGTGGTTTTGTAGCACCATTTTGCATAGGAATGTATATATGTCATTATAGTAAAGCTAACAGCATGGTACAAAAACATTTTCCCCCTACAAACATGATGATTATATTAACAGTTAAGCATGGATTCCTCAAATTGTTTGGTTTTCATGGTAGAGTAGACTCTATCTTCTGGATCCATTGTAGAATTTTTGGATGATATGGGGTTTTTAGAAATGACTTAGTTAAAGCATGATATTTATTGAGGGAACAGATCTCAGAGGGCTTAGAAGACTTGCCCTATGCCAAACGGCAGTTGGTGTCTCATCCAGGAGCAGAGTCTAGGTTCTTGGCCCTTTGTCTAGTATTCTCTCTTATTCAGGTTGGTTTAAAACAGTGGTCCTCATGGGCTAGTCCTTGAACCAGCAGCATCAGCATCGCCTGCAATCTTATTATCAAATGTAGATTCCAGCTGGGCGTGGTGGCGCGCGCTTGTAATCCCAGCATGCGGGAGGCTGAGACTTGAGGATCCGGGTTCGAGGCCAGCCTCAGCTACCTAGTGAGGTACTCCGCAACTTAGTGAGACTCGGTTTCAAAATAAAGAATAAAAAATAGGGCTGGGGATATAGCTTGGAGGTAGAATGCCCCTGAGTTCAAAGTTCAATCCTCAGTACCGCAAAAAAAAAAAAAAAACGTAGATTCCATGGGGCATCTGGGCGGCTTCCCTGGATACACACGGAGGTTTGAGAACCACCGACTTAGAATAGGAAACACAATATTCCTGTGACCCAAGAGACACACAATGATACAGAATGGATCTATAACATTAGCACAGTTTGAAAAGATGTATTATTACTGTTATCTTCATAGAGTCAAAAGGGGGATATTTGAAAATTACGTAGATAATTCTAAGATCATGATTTTCTCAATCTATAAAATTATATACAGAATAAAACAAAAATTAAGGCAAATTTTAGAAAATAACCTTCCTTTAGACAGCAAAGGAGAGGAAATGTGAACATCTTTTTCACGAACACATAACAGCAAGCTATAAAGACACATATATGTGAAAATCTATGTATGTGAAAATTTACTTGTGTATATGTGTCTGTTCATGGCTACAATCTTGGAAATGACCAAAATAGTAGTCAAAGAAATAATTTAGTTACACTGAATCTTCAGTAGTTTTCTGAGAACTAGAAAGAAAAAAAAAATAGAATTTAAATAGCTATGAATTATCTTTTCTGGTTTTCTAACTGACCACTGGAGTGCAAAGTCATGTGAGTCAGGAAGATAGGGAATATTTCCTTAAATGCTTTGCAACCTGTGGGATTTTCAGTGATTATTTTAGTTTATATACATATGAGTGCTTTGAGACAGTTGTCAACTTTTACTGGGGGACTTAGAAACATACATCCTAGTCAAAACAAACTTAGGAGTCAATGTAAGAGGCATTAGACCTTCCTTGGTTAGATGGAAGGCCAAACTTTAGACTTGCTTTTCCAGAAATGATAGAATACTCAGCTGGGAACACAGTGTGTATGTATCACACATGTGTGCCTTGGAAACCCAGACACACGGCTTAGGAAGTGGCCTCTGGTATTCTTTCAGCTTCCTCATCTGTACAGTGGGGGTAATGCAGCTTCTCTCATGTGAAGATTAAATGAAAATATAATCACGTATATTCCATATTAGGGAAGGGCTAGTCCCTAAGCAATTACCATAATATTAACATGTATCTTTCTAATGAGTATGATGAATTTTTTCTACTTCAGTCTAATTTATTGAGGGCTATATTACTTTGGCCAATTTTTAAATAGTCTTTTTTAATTAGTTTTATCTCATTGGCATTCCTTTTTATTTGATATTGCAGTTACTTATATACAAGTCATCATTTTCCTCCTAACCTGCAATTTTCTTAGGGACAGAGACTATTGTCACTGAACCAAAAACAGTACCTTTCATAGAGTAGGTGCTCAATAAACGTGTGTCAGATGCTTGAAAGAATAGACAAGTAAGTGTGAGCCTTGGAAATAAGTGGAGACTATCCCAGGAATGAACTTGCTGGTGAAGAGCATTTATACTTAGATGAAAAGTCCAGGTTGTGGGCACATCGAATAAATAATAATATTTGGGGGTTTTTTTGGTTACAAAAATGTCACTTTATGACATCAATTTCCCTTCACTTGTGAATCAACCAACATTTTGTTCCCAGGTACCTGACAAAGAAAAGTAAACTCACACTGATGTGTGTATCGAAATGTGTAGCCAGTGCCAAGTCGAATATGAAGTAAAACGAAGGGGAGAAATGTGACCATATAAACAAATAGCCCCTGTTGTTTCTTATGAACCCACATGTGACACTAATCCAGCAATACATGCCAGGGGCAGTTGAAATATGCTTTGAATTACTGGCAGCGATGCTTCTGGGACGGCTCATATGGAATGATTTATATCCCAATGTTTTCAATCAGATTCTAGGGATCGATTAATCACACTATCAATAACAAAGAAACAGGTGTGTTTTCGAAAGCCATGTGCTTGCCAAAGGCAATCTGTTTTCCCCGATTGGTACCACCTCGGAAATGCATTTTGGAATTTTTTTTTTTTTTCTTCTATCTGGTGTTAAGGAAATTGCAAGTTAAATTCTTGGTTGGATGCAAGAGGTATAGGCTTCTATCCACACACCCTAAGACTACTCTTCGATCACAGCACAGGTCTTTAATACAATGATTTTTAGGTTCTGTTGGTCAAAACTTGTTTTAATGGTGAAATCACAGGCTGAGTGGTGGAAGGAGAAGCTTGGCTGTCCTGAGCAGGCACACAGAGAATCTCTACTGCCCTGGGAAGAGCATGTTAATCTTTCACTAGATTTGCTCATGCATGTGTTAATGTTCCTTTAGATTTGCTCACGAATAGGATAGCTGTTTATTAAGATCTTTCTAGGAGTTTTGGTACAAGGTATATATTTTTCTCATTTCCTTCAGTTTTCACTAAAAGATTAGTAGAGAATTAGTAAAAGTTGGGCATGATGAAGCATGCCTGTAATCCCAATACTTGAGAGACTAAGACAGGAGGATCACAGGTTTGAGGACAGCCTTGGCAATTTTAGCAAGGCCCTCAGCAACGCAGCAAGATCTTCTTTCAAAATAAAACATAAATAGGGCAGGGGGTGTAGCTTGGAAGTAGAATGTCTCTCAGTTGAATCTCCACTACTCCCCCGCCAAAAAAAAGAAAGAAAGAAAGAAAGAAAACCAACAAAAGTAGGTAGGATGGCAGGATGGCAGGAAATTTAGTGTAGATGACAAATTTCTGAAAAATGAAACCTAGTTGAACAAGTGGTTGGGGATGAAGCAGAGAAAGAAGAATGAAAACCAGAGGAGGTGGCTGGTGAGGGGGAGCCAGTGTTCCCATCAGGGCCCCAGAAACCTGGCTGGGAGGGAAGAATGGAATTGCAAATACAAGGTGTCCATGAGAGTTAAAAATAAAACCAGAGTTCTCTTACACTACCTCCACCAGGTGCAAACATTGCATTGGTTACTCCTTCACATAAAGTGAGGAGGAATCTTTAGGCACAGATAGTTTTAAACTCATTGATTTCTAAGTCTTCATCTTCCATGTATGACACTTTCTTCCTCCTCCTCATTATTATTATTATTAATTATTATTATCTGTCACCTATTTATTTTTGGTACTAGAGACTGAACTCAGGGGCATTCTACCTCTGAGCTACATCCCCAACACTATTTTTGTATTTTTTTTTTGAAACAGGGTCTTTGTAAGTTGCTGAAGTTTTGGGCTAAGTTGCTGAGGCTGGCCTAGAATCTACGATCCTACCTTTCATCAAGTACTGGGATTACAGGTATGCACCACCATGGCCGGCCAGGTGTGCCCTTCTTCTAAAGCTGACCTTGGAACACATTGGTTGTCCTTTTCCACCTCTCATTTTGTAATCACCTCTTGAAATACAAGAGCATCCTTCTTCCACTCTAGTGAATGGCTCTCGTGCTAAACTTCAGTGACAATAACCCAAGAGGTCAACTCATAGATCACTAAAGATAATTTTTGATGATGCTTTGAATTGTAAGAGAACTCCTTCCAATCCCATAGGAAAGTAGTAATAAATCTGAGTTTGGTGGTAGATGCCTGCAATTCCAATACTTGGGAGGCTGAGATAGGAGGATCCCAGATTTAAGGCCAGCCTCAGCAACTAAGTAAGGTCCTCAGTAACTTAGTTAGACCCTGTTTCAAAATAAAAAAATAAAATAGGGTTGGGGGTGTAGCTCAGAGGTAGAATGTCACAAGAAAGTCCTACCAGCTGGTGCTTTTACAACAATTCTGGAGACAGAAGTTCTAAAATCAAGGTGTGAGCAGAGTTGGCTCCCTCTGAGTTTTCAAGGGACACTCTGTTCAGGCCTCGCCCTGGCTTCCAGCGTCTGCTGGTAATCTTTGGCTTCTTTGGCTTGTAGAAACATCACCCTCACCTCTTTCTTCATGTTCACATGGTATCTTTTCCCATACTTGTGTCTGTATTTGTGTCTGAATTTCTCCTTTTTATAAGGAAACAATCATATTGAGTGGACCCATCTTAATGACATCATTTTCACTTGCTCATCCACAGAGATTGTATTTCCAAATAAGGTCACAGGTTCTGGGCGCTTGAACTTCCATATCTTATGGGGAGACACCATTTAGCATATAACACACGGCAAGATTAATAAAATAAGAAATATGAGAAACCTAAGAAATTATAATTTAAGTGTGTAAGCTAAGCCAGGCATGGTGGCGCACACCTGTAATCCCAGTACATTGGAGGTGGAGACAGGAGGATTGCAGAATTGAAGCCAGCTTTAGCAATTTAGCGAGGCTCTCAGCAACTTAGCAAGGCCTTGTTTCTAAATGAAAAATAAAATAGGGCCGAGGGTGTAGCTCAGAGGTAGAATGCCCCTAGGTTCAACCCCTAGCACCACACACACAAATATTATAAGCTAAATATTTAAATTTAGTAATATTTAAATATTGCTCTTTTTATTTCAATATAATACAATAATAATACATGACAATTATAACATATATCTTGTAGCTTTAATTATAATAGACTGTAGTTATGGAGTTAACCATCACATCAAACAAAAATTGAAATAGATTAAAAATATTTGCCTCTGTGAGTTATGAATTGGGGTATGTTTTGTCTCCTGTAGGGAAGCTAGACAGAAATTGGGAAACCAAAGGACTTCAGATAAACAAGGAGAGATGCCAGTGGACTAGAAGAAGGGGAAAGATGTGGGAAAGGGAAAAGGGAGACTTGATGAAGGAAATTGTTCAAATAATTCTATGTACATATATGATACCAATCTCAATAATATGTATGGGCGGGGGAGGGAATGGGGTGGGATCTGGAGGGAAACACACCAAGTGTACATGTATGTTTCTATCTCTCTGAAACTCATTAGGATGTATAATTACAATGCATCAATAAAAGCATGTAAAAAAAGTCTGGTGGCAAAGTTGTATTAGCCCTTTTATAATTTTATTTTATGCCATGTATTTATTTCTTTGCTAAGAATTAGGAACAAATAGTATACTCTTATCTTAGCAATCAATTTATATACATTAGAGTTTTCTTTAAAATAATGGTATAATTAATATACAGTAAAATGTAATCTTTCTAGTGTACAGTTTTCTGAGCTTTGACAAATGCACAGGCTTGTGTAACTATAACTGCAATAAAAATATGAAAAATCGCTCACTGCCCACTCCCCCACCAATATCCTTGGATTCTTTTGTAGCCAACTTCTTGCTCCATCCTTGCCCCTAGAAACCACTGATATATTTCCCATCTCTATAGTTTTTTCTTTTTCAGTGTTATGTGGATAGAATCTCACATTTTGTAGGCTTTGAATATGTAGTCTTTTACTTGTCAAACACCTTTGAGATTTATTCATATTTATATTTACTTGCATGGATGTACCCTAGTTTATTTATTCATTTACCACTTGGTGAGCATTAGAGGTGTTTCCAGTCTTTAGCAGGTAAAATAAAAGCACTGTCAACACTCCTGAATGGGATTTTGTGTGCACATACAGTTATATTTCATTTGAGGACATGCCTGGAAGGGGCATTGACTAATGAGGTTGAACATCTTTCTACATGCTCATTAGCTATTCACATGTCTTCCTTTGTAAAATGTCTATTGGTATACTTTGTTCATTCTGTAACTGGGTTGCTTGCCATCTTATTGTTGAATGATAAAGGTTGTTTATATATTCTGAATATGAGTTATTAGATATGTGATTTGAAAATAGCCTCTCCCAGTTTGTGTTTGTCTTTTCTTTTCCTAATGTCATTTTGGTAGGCAGATTTTTAAAGATATTCCTTTAACTTCAACTCCTCAAGATTCTTCTCTTCTGAATATTCAACCAAACACTAATCTAGGTACTGTTGGGAAGGGATTTTGTGCTAGTTAAAGATCCCAAGTCAGTTGACTTTAAGAAACAGAAATTATCCAGGTAGGGCAAATATGGTCACATTATCTCCTTCAAAGCAGAAAGCTTCCCCTGGTTACTGGTAAAAAGAGATGTCGGAGCGTGCAAAGGATTTGACATGCATACCATTGATGGCTTGAAGAGGGAGTGGGACACATCATGAGGAATGTGGTTGCCTCTGGAAGCTGGAAATGACGCCCACCTGATCCTCAGCGAGGAACTGAAAGCTTGGTCCTGCAGATGCAAGGAACAGAATTCTGTCAATAACATGAAAGAGCTTGGAAAAGGGCCCCAAGCTTCAGATGACAGTGCAGCCAGCTGAGCGGAGAACCAGTCATCCATGCCATGCCTGAACTTTGAAATACAGAATTGTGGGCTAATAAATGAGAGTTTGAAGCTGTTTAATTTGTGATAATGTGTTATGCAGCAATAGAAATTTACTACAGATGTCTTTTAAAGAGCCAATGTGTTTAATTGGGAAAGTCAGTTTTCCAATTTTTATTATTTTTTCTTTTCTCTTTTGAACCCTGGGGCATTTTACCTCTAAGCTACACCCCCAGTCCTTTTTAATTTTTTATTTTGAAAAGGGATGTTGCTAAGTTTCTGAGGGTCTTGCTAAATAGCTAGGGCTGGTCTCAAACCTGCGGTCCTCCCATCTCAGTCTCCCAAGTGCTGGGATTATAGGTGTGCACTACTGTGTCCAGCGTATTTTCTTTTGGTGTCATATCTAATGGTTACAGTATGGATCTGGAATGTCTCCTAAAGTTCATGTGTTGAAGGCTTGGTTCTCAATGTGACAATGTCCAGAAGTGGGGCGTTGGGGAAGATTAACCCACTGATGAATTAATACTTTGATGATATTACTGGGAAATAGTGAAAACTTCAGGAGGCAGGGCCTAGTTGTAGGAATAAGGTCACTGTGGGTATGCCCTGGAAGGGTCTCTCTCTCTCTCTCTCTCTCTCTCTCTCTCTCTCTCTCTCTCTCTCTCTCTCTCTGCTTCTTGGCTGCCATGAGCTGTGCTTTCCTCACCCATGCCTTTTTCATGATGTTTCTGCCTTAGAGTCAGCTGACCATGGACTACGATCTCTGAAACTGTAAGCCAAAATAAATATTTCCTCCTTTAAAGTTGTCTTTCTCAGGTATTTGATACAATGACAAAAAGTGGACTAGCACATTAATTGTGACTGCAACAAATTAATAAAAATTATCTCCTAGAATTTGGACACTTTTTGCTCTCATATTTTATTAATTTGAGATTAATTTTTGCATACAATCTTAGGAAAGAATTTTTTTTCTTGAGATTTGAGATTCTTCTTTTCAAAATTACATTTTACTTTATTGTTATACTTTCATTCTATTTTATTTTTCTTTTAATTCTTTTGGTTTCTCTTAATTCTTTGAACATAGTTATAACAAATGTTTTGAAGTCTCTGTCAGCTAAATATTACCTCCTTACCCACTCAGAGTTAATATTTATTGACCCCGTGGTTTCCTGAATATAGGTGATACTTCCTTTTTATTATTGTCTTGGTATCTTAGACAATCTAGTTCTGTGATGGTTGATATTGCTGTTTTTTGAGTTATTATCTTGTTTATACATTTGTTTCATTTTTAGCAAATTGTCTGGAACCTGTAATGTGTGGTTGCTAATGTTTTTAAAAATCAGTTCAGTTTAAAAAAATATTTCAATGTTTAAATTTTGCCTTGATTTATTAGTGGCTCCTCTATGTATAGTTCAGTGGTAAACCAACGATTGTTCTCCAACACATAGGACAGTAAGACTTGTATCCTCTGCTGATGGGCCTATGTGAGGGTTTGAGAGCACATTCAAAATTCAGACAGGTTTAAGAGGTTCATAGAGTTGACTTCCTGCCAGGCCCTCCTGGGCCTTTCCTGCAGATCTGCATAGCATCCCAGTCAACTGGGAATGTGTAGATAACACGCGCTCTCATATGTCTTTTCTGCACATGTGCACAACCTCCCAGTTAGGATCTGTGGAGTGAGTGTTTGCTCAGCCCTTCTCTGGCTCTGTCTTCTCCAGATTCTCCCTGGTAAATTTCTGATTAAATGGTCTACTTCTCAGCCCAGGTGAGGCTGTAGCTCAAGGTAGTGGAGTCCTGGGTTTCAACTTTCATTTCCCACTGAATTTGCTATTTCCACTCACAATACAGCTGAGTACTGGTTTTCTACCCTCAGCATCAAATTAGTCTTCTTGCTCTAGCAATGCAATTACTAGTTTGTACGGCCAGCCCTTCCCTGGCCGTACAAACTAGTAATTGCATTGCTAGAGCAAGAAAACTAATAATCTGGCCTGCCTGAAAGAGGGTGGGAGTACATTACCTTGGACTCTCTCTGTCCTGACTTTCATCTGAACCTCCAGAAGGTCCCTGGAGAAGAGCTTGTGAGAGAGTATAAATTACCTTTTCATTTAAAGATCACCCGTGAGTTCTCTACTCTCACACCAGGTCATTGTGTTGGTCAGCTTTGCATCACCATGACAAAGTGCCTGTGAGAATAAACTTAAAAGGAGGAAAAGTTGATTAGGGCTCATGGTTTTTAGAGGTTCTGGGCCATAGTCAGTAGGCTCTGTTGCTTTGGGCCTGTGTGAGTACACTACAGTGGGAACTGAGTGGAAGAAACTGCTCACCTCATGCAAGCTGGGAGGCAGAGAGAGGAAGGGGCTGAGGTCCTAATTTTTCCTTCAAGGGCACACCCCCAATGACCTAACTTCCTTCCCTTAGGCTCCACCTCTTAAAGGTTTCACCACCTCCCAGTAGTGACAAAAGCTGGTGACCAAGCCTTCAACACATAGGACTTTGGGGAGGACACTTAAAGAAACCATAGCAATCATATTCAAACTTTATAAATTTATTGACAGTTTTTGGCTGAATTATTCTTCTTGGCTTATAAGAGGTCTCACATCTGCTCTAGTAAGCAAGTATTTGCATTCTATCACTCCACAGATGTGCCTACATTTATCTAGACTTGGGGTTAATTGGTTACCATGTAACCTTAGCTCTTAGCTCTCTGATGAGAGTTTAATAGTGGTTGTGAATTTGTAGATTAGGATTTTTTTTTCTCTACAGTTGGGAACAATGCCCTTTCCAGCTTTCTACCCAAAATGGAAGCTGGAAGTCTGTCATACACAACTTAAACATTTCCCCAAACATACTGCAGAGCAATTGGAGACTTTTAGAGGTCAAGTGACTTCCTCATGAGCAGATTTGAGTCAACACCTTTCTAACCATACAAGTCCATTCTCACTCAATGTAGAGCGATAGCATGTTAGTGACCTTCCAAGTTAAGGTTTATATTCCTCTTTTATTTATTCCTCAATGTGGATTTAGATGGTAGCATAAAAAACTAG
>PVLC010003426.1:19320-97857 GCA_004027655.1 Graphiurus murinus
CCAGCATTCGGGAGGCTGAGACCGGAGGATCCGGGTTCGCGGCCAGCCTCAGCTACCTAGTGAGGCACTCCGCAACTTAGTGAGACTCGGTTTCAAAATAAAGAATAAAAAATGGGGCTGGGGGTATAGCTCGGAGGTAGAATGCCCCTGAGTTCAATCCCCAGTACCGCCAAAACAAAACAAAACAAAACAAAAAAAACAAAACAAAACAAAACAAAAAACTAGTGGGCAGGATGAGTGAGAAGTATAATAGAGTAGTTTACTCATCGTGTGTAACAGGCCTACTCTTATCTCTTTCTCTCAGAAATTTCAGATTTGGATGCCCATAGGGGCCAGGCAAGAAATATAAGTGAGTGAAGTGTGCTGGGCTGTTTGCTCTTTGCTCTTATTTTTGCTGACACTTGTAGTCTACTTTTGATAGTGGCAGAGATGGAGAGAAATCTCTTTATAAAAAATACTGCAATGCAAGTAGAACTATATGTGAGTATTGTCTCTCTGCTTAAGAACTAGGAGAATTTATCTGGTGTGTGTGTGTGTGTGTGCGCGCGTGCGTGTGTATGTGTGTGTGTGTGTGTGTGTGTGTGTGTGTGTATATATATATATATATATATATATATATATATATATGCATGCACTGTGGTAGTTTTTGGGCATACCATATTGTCTTCAAACCACCTATTAAAGCTACCTGTCTGCCCTGAGATAATTTCATCTAGAATTAAATATTTATCAAGGACCCACTACTTTACAGGCTTTCTTCCAGGCTCTAAAGATGCAACAATGAATGAAACGACCCTTGTCCTCGTGGAGCTTGCATTTTACATTTTGGTCTGGGGCCTGTCATTGAAAGGGTGGGAACTGTTGGCCTGGGGAATAAGGTTTACAAAGCATGCTGCTGCCACTCACCTGCAGCCAACCACAGGTGTTGACCCTATGTTGGCAAAGTTCTTTAATTTTCTAAGAGGATACTGAAGAAGAATTTTTATTTTAAATGGTAACTTTCAATTTTATAAATCAATTAATTAATTAATTCAAACATTTTTTTTTTTTGCAGTACTGGGGATTGAACGCAAGGCCTCACACATGCTAATAAATTTTTTAGTTTAAATACTGGCTCAACATTTTTAAAATCACTGCAGAGGTTAAACAAAACATGGTTGTTGACAGACTCTGGCTTGAGCCCTCTGTCTAACACTGTCTTTGCCCTCGCTGGTCGCTCAAGAAGAGAAATGCAGTGGAGTGACAGCTGCAGTCGTGCAGAGTCCCTTCTGTGGAAGCGATAAACCAGTCCTGTCAGAGATTTGGCAATCCAAGGCTGGATTTGCAATACAAGGTTAACAATTTCAGTGAAAGCCATTTTCAAAAATCATCTTAAAAAACAAACAAGCAAAAAAAAAAGTGACTATACAAATCAGCAGGTGATAATTAACCTGTACTCAAGAGAAAGTGGCCAGCAGGTTACTTGCAAGTAGGTTATATTTCAATTATGAACATGCTAGCGGGTTTGAGACTGGCGAAAATGATCCCCATTGCAGGCCACTTGCATTCCAATGAACATTCTACTCTGGTTCGAACTTGTAGTCATAGTGAGAGTTTTGTTAACGGTGCTCATTTACTCATTTATTTATTAAGTCCATTAGTTTTTTTGGCTCCTGAAAAAACCTAAACTAAGTTTTTTCTTCATTTAAATTATACTGTTTATAACTTATTTTCCACTTTTTTTTTCAAAAAGGAAACTGCTTTGAACTTTCTTGAGTAGGTAATTTAGTAAAGGCATCTGTTTTCTGATTGCCTTCATATTTTTGCCAGTCACTTGAAAGATAGGTTTGTTTAGGGAAAGTGGTAGTTGTATGTTAATCACTAACTCATTGAGGTGACTTTTCACTGACAAATTCTACTCATGGTGCAATAGACTTGCCAGTCTTATTCTAATCACTACTCTTTGCTCATCTATTTCTTCCATCTATCTTCCCCTATGTGACTTGAATCTACCACTCCTCAAAATTTTCTCTAGGCATGAACCCATTTCCTGGAGCCCCTACATCTTTTCCACTGATCTAGCTCCCCTGGCCTCTGGAATTCAACCAAATACTTTTTTTTTTTTATACATTTAATTTGCCAGGGCTCATAGCAATAGAAATGCTGTTTTCTTGCTCTATTCTTTTCCACTTTCTAAGTCTTCAAATTAAGCTCCCAGGAATTGCACTGGGGATACACTTTTTCATTGATCAACATTCCCATCAGAGCCAGTACTTTGCCCACATCTTTTTTATGCCCTCAAGCCAGGTCACATATTCACTGATTTTTCTCTAGCTCAAGAGGGGTCATTTTTTCATTATCTCTTTTCTGATGACTGTCCTTGAATTGAGACAGATCTGACTATAATACCCAAACTCCAGCTCATAGGAGCTCAAGGACTGAAATTTTTTATTGCAAACATTACTTGATCTAAGCGCCCAGAGATTCCCAAGCACACAGGCACCCTGGGCCATGCCCATTGCTCATGAGATGTGGGAAGGTAGCTATACACTTTCTCTAGAGATAGCTGCCTTTAAATCACACCCTGCTGGCTTCCATCAAGCCACTTTCTAGGCTTACCACAAATTTTGTACGAGAAAGTGAGAGATCTTGGTCTTTAAAAAAAAAAAAAAGAAAAAAAAAACAAACCCGATTCTATTGAGCTTTATTGTGCTGGCATTGCATTCTGATTATTTTTGGAGAAAGGTGCTTAGAGGAACAGAGGTGGCCTGCCTTATTTGAAAGATTTCTGAGCATTCTCTTGATGTTGAGAGGTAATGTGTGTGCTTTATAGCTCACATGATTTGGATTATATGTCTGCAAAATAAATGTAAGACAGTGATGACACAAGCAACTTTTGAAATAGCAAACATTTCAAAAGACAAATATTAACTATTAGATTCATACCAAATTCAGGGAAACAAACAAATAAACAACCTGATTTCCACTCTACATGCATTACTCAAAATAAATGCTTTAGACTTACTCCTCCAGTCACTGTGGTATAGGGAAAAAAAGATCAAATTTCAAATTGACTAAAATTTATCATTTTGTAAAGATTTTTTTGAGATACCGGGGATTGGACCCAGGAGTGTTTTACATTTGAGCTATATAACCCCAGCTTTTTTAATATTTTATTTTGAAACAGAGTCTTGCTAAGTTGCTTGAGGGTTTTGATAAATTGATGAAGCTGGCCTTGAACCTGCAAATCCTCCTGTCTCAGCCTCTCAAGTCCTGAAATGACAGGCATACACCACCACACCTGGCAAAATTTCTCACTTTGATGTTGATTTTTTTCTTCCAAGTTATTTTCACACATTTTCCTCAATTTAGGAAATAGTAAATATAACCTTCGAATCACTTATATGACTTTTACATAAAAATAAATCTTACAATTACACTAGAAGGACTATTTTTCAACACTGATACCTACTTAAGAGTTCATACACACATTGTGAAGTGACTTTAAAACTATAAATGGCAATACTGATTAAAGAGAAGTGTCACATGTACCACTCATACATGATGTGCTTTTTTTTTTAACTGCCAAATAATAATCATCTCAAAAAGTCAAATTCCAAGTTTATAATAACTTAATAAATGCTGAGATAATCATTCATATTTTTTAAATTTCCCATTCATTATAATAATCTGGCACCAGACTGTATTCCAGTACAGTATTTCTGTCAATTGAAATAATATCAAATGGAATAACTTGCAGATTGAACTTGGTAATTTATTGCATGACTCTAAGGAGTTTTAAAAGTGTTAAAAACCCATTTCCTTTCATTAAAATTTTTATATTCCATATCTTTGCTGGAAAATGTTTGCAGGGTTTAATCTGTTTGGCCCCTAAGTACACATATTTATCATTGACTTTATCAGATATTATCTGTTTATGACAGTTGCAGAACTGGAACCTCATTTTTATAAAGACAAGCATAGCGCTGAGGCATGCAGCAGCAAGTTGTCACCCTAACTTCAATGCCATCTGAATTTGTCACCTCTTGGGCCTTAGATAGGAAATTTTGTTTATCTAAATCAAGTCTAAATTTTTTCCTAGATATTGCATCTGTAAAAGATTGTGTGAATGTTTATTGGCTCATATTTTTAGGAGTCTGGCTAAACAAACAACAGCAACAAAAATAAAAAGTAAGACACCAAATTAAATCCTGATGGCTTTTGCACTTAGATTTTTCTAGGGCTTCTGTAGGATCATAGCTCTCTAACCCCAAATTGCCTCATATATCTTATGGTTGGGCCAATTTATTCTGGTGTATTATTTTTCTTTTTTAGGGGAACTCGATTTAAATCTGTGCATCGCCAAAGGCAAGGAGCTGAGAACATGGATACAGAGGTAAGATTGATGTAACAGTAGATATTGCCCTCTTTGATATTTTCCTTTAAAGGCAGCCTTTTAAGCTTTATTTTTCATAATATTATCCATGGATGGAAAGTATAGAAGTGAGTAGAAATTTAGCCTCCTCTGCAGCACTCACGAGTGGAGACAATGATTAATGAGTGCAGCAAACAACGCAGAAGCAGAAGAGACTCTGTAGAAGTTAAACAAAAGTACCTTCAGAATTGCCACGGATTCCCATGATCCATAGTAGGACCTCACTGCGCCTTTCCACTCTATTTTTTATTAGATTTATAAACAGAGCACCACATATTTTCATGTGGCTTATTGCCCAGGGGCAGAATTAGATCAACTGCACTGAAGCTGTGAGGCTTCTGAGTTTTGGGCAAGGGCTCCAGTGAAATGAATAGTGTAATTGTTTTTGTGGAATGAACGTGGGACCGCCTCTGTTCTGAATTACACATGGCTCAAACCTTTGACCTAACCATGCTCGGCAGCGGTGGGCAGAGCTCCTAAAGTCCGCTGAAAGGGTCATCGCCAAGGGAGCTGGAACGTTCTCTGTCAGGGGAGATGCTGGCCAACAACCTTATTCCATCATATTCATTACTAGTGAGAGGCATGTGGGACCACCTCGACTTTATTTAACCCATTGTCCTATCAGTTATTATTTTACCAGGAAGTGCCAATGAGGGGGACTTTTGGAATCCCAAAGCAGCATGGATTCTTTGATGAGTAGGCTAATTTTCTGTTGTTGCTTTTGTTTCTTTATTCAGTTTTGGATCATCCTCAGGAATGTTGTGTCTAATGATTTAAATGTTATTACACTGATTTTTTAAATGTATGTCATCTTAATGAGTTTAATTTAAATTCTTTAAAAATGGATGGTAATACTCAAATATAATTCCTTGGAGTAATCAGAGCTGAGGGGATGCAGAGAACTTGTACAGGGGAAAAATGGTGGAAGAGAATCGTAGGTGCTGCTACTTCTCCAGTGGAGAATTCATTCTGTGATTCACACGACAGAGAGTTAGATGAATGTATCCATATCTATCTTGGTATAATTTTGTAGTCATATACTTGAATTTTTATTTTGACCTCAGTATTTTGAAGGCAACATAAGTAGAGAAGTTGGGGTTTACATTCAGGCACTTGATATTATTTCAAAACTAGTCTTGTTCCTGAAACACCGATTAAAAAAAGTTTTTATTTACTTTCTTTCATTGTCAATTTTTAAAGGTCCCTATTGGTACGTTACGCTTACTACAACTTGGAAATAATTTAGCATTTACATTTTTTTTCTTTCCCATTGGAGGCAATTCAGACTGAATATTAATTCAGTCCTTAGTTACATGACATTTAAACACTTAAAAACTTTAAAAAGTACACACTTAACTTTTAAAATAGGAGGTTCCTGTCAGAGCAGAATAAAAAACATTACAATATCTTATAGGTCCCCTAGTAATACTGTACCCCCCCCCCGCCCCCGTCTAACTCTGATTAGTAGTGAAGGGCTGCTCTCCACACAGTCTAACATGGAGTGCTTAGAGCAGACAGGTGCAAATTGCAAGCTGTTTCACTCTGGCTGTTATCCCTTAAATCGACAAAGTAATAGACTGGGGGGAACAAAAAGGTTCCAGTCCAAGCCGCATAAATGAAAGCTTGCATTGGAACACACCAGCTGGCTAGGAGAATACAACACAGTGAATACTAAATACTACCTTCCTGCTGCACTCGCCGGGGAAAAGGGCTTCAGCAGCTCTCTCCTTTAAAACTGACACGATGTTCCTTCAGAATCCTCTTTCACTTTCCTGCAAAGGTGACTCGATGGCCGAAGTGAGAACAGAAGCCAGCGTACCTGTTTCTGTTCTCCATCACGATCCTCCTCCGAGCGATTCAGGCATGATTAGCTTCCTGGAGTTGGACCAGATTGACGGTATTTCTATCCTTGTCTTTTTTGGCTGATCCAAGCAAAGCCCCAGAGCAGTGAAACAACAAAATGAGATCACTACCTCCCCCCACCTCCCCAGCAAGATGAATCTGCTGAGCAAGCCTGCCAAAAAAAAAAAAGAAAAAAACAGTTGTTCAGATTAGGAACACCTAATTTCATTTCATGGAAGGGACATGCCATGCCAGAATGTGTAGGAATCTAAGGTATGCATTTCTGAACAGGGACTCTAACTCTGACATTCTGAAGTGGCTTTTCTTTGTGACTTCCCAGAGTGCACTGCAAGAAAGAACTTTAGCTGGAGCTCTGGGGCCCGTGACAGGGTCTGGCCTTGTGATCTGCCCATGCAGATAAGGGTAGGGAGACAACTCTAGCCAGCCTTGTTTACAGCTGGACAGAAGAAAACAGGGAGACACAAATGAAGGCTGACGGTTGCATGAAGCACAATTGGTTGATCCCAGATGCAATGTGACTGCCCTGAACTGAGCGATGATCCGTACAGTATGCAGAATTCACTTTCTTGCTGGTCGGTGCCCACCAGCCTCGGAGGAGCCTGTCCACGCCCGTCAGCCCTGGGTTTGAGAACAGCCAGAGCTGCACAGCAGCACCGCAGGGACCCGATGCCTTCTGACAACAATCACATTCTCTTAGAAACTTCATGGGTTCAGGATGTCACTGGTTATAAATGAGTTTGTTGTTCCTGTTCGCTACTCTATCCTAGATTTCCTTTCGAGTTGAGGGTGTCGGCATCAAAAGATATTCGCGGCTTTTTAATACCAAGGAAAGTATCAGAAAAACCGTCTCTTCTTACAAGCTTCAGGCATGCTTTTCTCTGTTCAAATACTTATATTAATGGGATAACCTTTCCAAAATATAAAAAAAAAGCTGATTAATCACTAATTAAGCACAAATATAAAATAAATGGCTTACCTTCCAGTTATACAAGATGAAAACAGTTTGGGGATCTGCTTTACAACATTGTGCTTATAGTCAACACATTCACTTAAAAATTTAAGAGGGTAGATATAATGTTATCTGTTCATATCATAATAAAAAAAAGTTTAAAAATGTGGTCAGAATCTACTCATTTTTATTTGATTTAGAGAGTTACTTTGCATTATTATATCAACTTAATGGAAACATGAAGAGGAAAAGCCAGGGGATACATTCTTAGTAGATTTAGTTCAGATTTCTAGATATTTTGCTTATCTTTAAAACTGAATAGATTTTAGCAAGAAGTGGAGAGATACTGGTGACTGAATTTTATTTCCTTAATTCAATTTTTGAAATATAATGCAAATTATTTAATAAGTTAATATGAAGTTCTTAAAAATGAGAACATTTACATAAATGCACAAACTTAACTGGTAACAAACGAATGGATGTAAAATCGGACTGAAGGATTATGTTCCTGAGCTAAAGAGATACAATCTCTTCAGGAAAGAGAGACTCTAAGTGGAGAAGGGGCTGGAAGAAAATGTAATTCACACTACTTAAAGGTGGCCAGGTGTGAAAGAGAAAGGAGTGAGGAAATTGGTAGAGGAAAGAACTTGGCAATCACTCCTAATTTCCTCTTGACCATGTGCTGGCATAAAGAGATCACTAAATGCAAGCCAGCACTTGGTAACCTCTCACAGGACTCTCTCTGGTGGAGACCATCAGACTTTGCTTTCCTTTAAAATATACGGACTTGTGGAAATATCTCTGAGACCTGTATATAGTGTTAGAGAGCAAGTATGTAATTTCATTTGAAGTCCTTAGTAAGGAAATGAGGTCTATTAATAGGCCACATCCATCTATTTAAAAGCATGTTTAACTCGATCTGAAGGGAGTGAAGTGCCAAAATTACTGAACCATGTCAAGAAAACTAATATCTGCTGTTACCTCGGATGAAGGCTGAGAAAAAAAACGATCACACTTCGACCTCTTTCTTGATAAAATGTTGGAACAATAAGGGCAGTGGTGAACTATTATTTTTAAGAGTTTATCAAGTTTTCAATGAATGTGCTCTACGTATTTTTGTATTAAAATTTAGAAAATATGCAAATTTTTCTAAATTATTTTCTATTGTTATGTATGGCATATGTTTTAATGCTATCATACTGTGCATCTAAGAAATTTTTAGGATTTTATCAGCTTGTGAGAAAACCACTTGGGTATTATTTATATCTTCTAAATAGGTCTGGGGGTGTAGCTCAAAGATAGAATGCCTCTGGGTTCAATCCCAGTACCAAATAAAAACAGTAATCTTCATCATCATCATCTTTAAGATCTGTTATTAATTTTTTAAAGGAAGATCTTGAAATACTGGTTGAAGTTTTATTGTTGAAATTTTTACCCATGTAAGTAGGTCTCTTGTTCTTATCTACCTCTTAAGAAAAAGTCAAAGATCTTTTGAGTATATTTTCTTCAATTTTATTTATAATATGAAATAACAGTTTAATCTAATATACACTAAATTTTTAGTTTGTTTCAAAGAAGAGATTCTTGGCAACCTAGGCCTTCATTTTGGCTGGCTACCTGGCACATTTTTTGTGAATTTTAATTTTCAACGGGCTTTTATGACATTTTGCTGTTTATGTGACTTATGATTTACTTGCCTTATGATGATATAAGAATAATAAAAGAATTTTTAAAAGAAGTCAGGTTTATTATAAGCTTTTTGACTAAAAATGGGAATGTTAGAGGCTTCCATAATACCATTAAAACCAATGACATGGTTTCAAAGTGGACAAGACATTTTGTTATGCTGAATCCAGTCATCAGAAACACTATTAAATGAGTTGTCTAAAATATAGAGCTATCTTTTACAAATGACCATGGTTTGCTGATTTTTACAGATTTTATCTTTCTTGCTAACCTAAGTTTTATAATTTAATCTGAGTTTGGGCATTTCTACTACAGATAGTTTTTTTTTTTTTTTTTTAATTTAGTCTGACAGTTACCAAGTATTCATTTGGAACTTGTAAGAGTTTGAGAACTCTAATAATATTTCTGGCTATTCATTTTCATTTTTGACCATTTATTATGCATTCTAATATTAATGGGTTTTATAGTCATGTAATGAATTCTGGGTTTCCATGGTGTGACACCTTACGAAGTCTTTGTGGGTCTCATACAGTATGACTCCCTTGGCATTCTGCATTATTTTGCCTACTACTGAAACGTTAGAAGATTGGATCATGATCCCCAATAAGATTTAAATAATAATTTCACCTAGTGGACTTGAACAGTTCAAAATAAATATGTGTGCAAGCATTATCAAGCACATAGCACGTACAGGCCTTCTGCGAGATAATTCTATTCTACCAAAATGAGATGACATTGTGGCCCAGTCTGAGTAAATGCAAACAGACCAAGGCAAGTTTCTCAGAGCAAGTTTTCCAGTTTTCTTCATTTGTTGAGGGCTCTTTGTATTAATTAAAAATGATGAACACAAAGTATTCGCATGTGACCTTCATTTGGCATTTGTATTAACTTTTCTTATCCTATTTTATTTAATTCTTCCACTTCTGATGTTCAATTAGTGTTTGACCCCCTTTAGGAGAGATGTAAATTAAATGACATTTCAATGCCATCCCGTATTTAAAATACTGTGTTAGTTGTGGATCATAAATGATGATCTTCATTCTTTAGCTAATTTATTCATTTAACAATTTCCCTCCAGAAGTTTCAGCAGAAGGCTCAGAAGCAAACCAGGCAGAAGAAATCCAAGTCGGCTGAATTTCTGATGGGTGAGCCTTGCTTGATGAGTTATGCTCATAATTTGTGTAAGGATTAATTAACTAATTACAGACAAATGGCTGTGGGCGAAATTTTGCTCTTGCTTGTCAGGGTGCAATTTGTAATTATTTTAATCATTTATTCTTTTTTTTAAGAGTTAATTTTAACCTAATTCTGTTTTGGTGACATTTGAGGACGATACACTTGAGTCTTTCTGCACAAGAATTACTGGGAGGAATTTTCTGCTTGTCATTGGAATATATTTTGCTGGAGTGTGATCTTCTGACCTCCTTGTTTTGCTCTAGTTAAAGAAGACAGAGCAGCTACAGAAGGCCTTGGAAATCCAGCTTTTAACATGAGCAGCCCAGATCTCTCAGCATATCAGACTTCAGAAGAGAAAGTTATTAGACATGACATGCTGGATCGCACCCTTGCAGCTCACCAACAAAAACGCAGGCAGCTAGCCCCTGCACAACTAAAAGGTGCGACTTCAGTCCTGATTATCTTCACATTCAGTGACAGTTGCTGCCCTCCTGATCTAACCTGAGCCTCCTGGAACAGGCATTGTACATTCCATTAGGGGTGTCCTGTCTGCATAGGCTTCCTGGGGAGGCTCTGGGTGCCACTCAACAGGGAACACTTAAGGATCTACTTGGTTATTGGCATGCAGGCCATAATCTCTTATGAGATGGTTGCTGAGCAGTGAAACCACCCTTATTTTGAGGGGCTGAAAGGAATGGACTCAGTCTGTCAGGAGATTGTAGGTTAACAGTTTAGACTCTGGTTCAGATGGGTGAGTGAAGATGGAGGCTCCCAGTTGTAAGAACACACTCATCTAGCATCTTTGTATACCATGCTGGCACCCCCACTTGGGGCTTCAGACCCTTATGCTTCCTTCATTTAGAGGAGGACATGCTTTCTCTATTGGTTTCAGCACCCATGCAAGATTTTAAGAATAAATGAAGAAAGCCTATTTAAGTATCTAGGATTTTTATGCAGAAATTTGTAATAAATACCTTCCTTGATTTTATGACTTGGGAATGTCTCCCATAGTTGTCTATAGAAAGGATACTACACAGCTACCCAGGCAAGGGGAATGCACATTTTGCACCAGGTCAATACAAGTTGGCTGACTCCAGCTACTCTAGAGAGATCAGTTCTTCTAAGCTCTGGCCCATTTGCTGCCTATAAGGAAAGATGATTCCATACCCACAAAAAAGAAGTCATTAAAACTTGCTGTCTTTGCTCTTATCTTCATCACTGAACAAGATGAAAGACATGAGAATTTAATGACCAGATAGCTTTTTGAGAGGGAACTGGCCGGAGTAATGAAGCATGAGCTGGTACAGATGTGTGCTTGGCTGGTCCCACTTAGCAGCCTCATCACGATTTCCACCTGTACAGAACAGGCAGTCCAGATCCCAGTAGGTTATCATGGTGTACAGAGCATTTCCTGTACGATTTTTAATTTCTAAGGCTCAGGGGAAATTCTGCCAGCCTGAAGGTTTCTCCACTCTATGTTGTATCATGCATGCTCACATCAATAGATTTAGAGGTGTGTGTGTGTATGTGTGTGTGTGTGTGTGTGTGTGTGTGTGTGTGTGTGTGTGTTTCTTATAAATCTGTGGTCTTGTAGCAAGATACAGGGCTATCAATAATAATAACTGCTTCCATTCTTGAGTGCTTATTATGAATTAATCATACATTGAGCATGTCATATACAGTAACTCCTCTAATTTCACACTTTTTTGGAGTGATGTGTTAGCCTATAAATTCAGTTAATGCAATAAAGGCCACAATGGCAGTGGTTAGATAAGCCTCAGTACTTATTTCTTTTGTTGCTTCATAATCACTAAGACATTGTTCTCATCTGCAAGGCTCAAGATGACTTGATACCCATGTTCCAAGCACTAAGAGAGAAGAAGAGAAACACATAGAGGTAGTTAGATATGTCATTTCTATCCATATCCCTCTTGCTAGGAACTGATCTCTTGGCCCCAGGCAGCTGTAAGAGAGGCTGGAAAATGTCTTTAGTTGGGAGCCAGGTGTCAAGCTGAGACGGGGGGGGGGGGGGGGAGAGGAAAAGAATGCACATCAAGGTCAGCTAGTGTCCCTACCCCAGGTACATTTGGTTATTATCCTCATTTTACAGGTGAGGAAATCAAGTTTAACTTGTCTCAGGTAAGGCAGATGATGAATTGTGGAATGAGAGATTTAAACCAAGGCTTGTTTGATTCTGTCGCCTGAGTGTTTTCTCTCTCTAGCTGGTGGTTGTAAAGGACAGGGCCCTGGGAAGCAATGCCAGCCTAATATCTAGTGTTGCTGCATGACATGTTCAGATTGAAACTCTAGAGGCAGACAGACGTCCAAGGCCATTAAGCCTGAGGATGTGCCAAGAGGAAGCTTGCAGGGCTGGTAGACTCTCGGGGCTGTAAAGGAGCCCTTGGAAGTCACCTGGCTTCTCAGCTCACTCTACTCTAAAGACCCAAGAGCAGTTTCTAGATCGTTAGTTCTTGTGTTAGTCACCTTTCAGTTCTTGTAACAAATATCTGAGACAAATCAACTTTTAAGGAGAAAAGTTTACTTTGGCTCATGGTTTTAGAGATAGCAATCCATGGTTGCTTGGTCTTGTTACTTTTGAGCCTGTGGTAGATCAGTACCGCATGGCGGGTGTGTATGACAGAGGGAGCCTGTTCATTTCATGGTGGACAGGAAGCAGATCTATCTATCTATCTATCTATCTATCTATCTATCTATCTATCTATATATATATATATAGAGAGAGAGAGAGAGAGAGAAAGAGAGAGAGAGAGAGAGAGAGAAAGAGAGAGAGAGAGAGAGAGAGAGAGAGAGAGAGAGAGAGAGAGAGAGAGAGAACACAAGGGACAGGGTCTCAATACTCCCTTCAAGGGTACACCCCCAATGAACAAACTTCCTCCTCAAGGCCCCATCGTCTAACAGTCCCACCATTTCCCAGTAGTGCTACAGGCTGGGGACCCAGCCTTCAACACATGGGAATCCAGGAGACATTTCAGTTCCAAGCTACAGCAGTTTCTTTGAAGGGAAATTGATCTTTATTTAACTAGGGTACTTTACAGTAAGACCCCGAGGAAAACAAAAGTCTTTTAGTCCTGTGGAGGGTGAAGCTGGTCTTCCTTACCAATTTATGCTCTACTGAGGTGGTCAGATTTTTTTTTCAATAATAATTCTTATTACCCAGCCGGGCATGGTGGTGCATGCTTGTAATCCCAGTACTTGGAGGCTGAGATCGGAGGATCACAGGTTCGCGGCCAGCCTCAGCTACTTAGTGAGGCCCTCTGCAACTTAGTGAGACCCTGTTTCAAAATAAAGAATAAAAAAATAGGGCTGGGGGTGTAGCTCAGAGGTAGAATGCCCCCGGGTTCCATGCCCAGTACTGTAATAATAATAATAATAATAATAATAATAATAATAATAATAATAATTCTTATTACCCAGGGGCAATAGAGATGAGCAAGCTTTGTGAAAATCTCAAAGCCTTAAGTTTTTAAACATATGCATAAGTGGGATGCCCTGGGATGTTTGAAGCTCAATAAAATGAAGAATGGAGAATCATTATATTTATATTACTTCAGGTGTTGGGTATGTGTGGGGGAGAGCAAGAAAGAGAGACAGAGGGAGAGGGAGGGGGAACGGAAGGGGGAGAGGGAGAGAGAGAGAGGGAGGAGAGAGAGAGAGAAGAAAAGAGGAGAGACTCTTAGAGTAGAAGTACATTTACAGACAAACATGATCCAATAGAAATAGAATGTGAACCACATAAGTAATTTTAAATGTTCCATTAGCCACTTTAACAAAATTTAAAAATACATTAATTTAAAGGGTATATTTTATTTAAAAAACCTCCAAAATATTATTATTTCAACTTATAATAATATAAAAATCTAGAGATATTTTATGACATTTTTCATACAAAGTCTTTGAGATCAGTGTGTGTATTACTGCGGACCTCAATGTAAGCTAGCCCCATTTCAAGTTCTGTAGGTATTCTCTGTGGGTTTAATCCCTATGTCTGAGAGAATGGGCATGGAAATAATAATTTTTGTGAATGACAGTTGGCCTGATTCTGGAAAAGAGAGAGAGAGAGAGAGAGAGAGAGAGAGAGAGAGAGAGAGAGAGAGAGAGAGAGAGAATATGAATATAATACCAATGTAGAACAGAATGGAAGACATCAAAGAGAGAAAGAATTTTGGATAGAAAATTCCAGGAAATATTTATCCTTATAAATCTAACCACACATCGACATAGGAAGCGGTTATACCATCTCTATTCTGGAATATAGCCAATTAAAAAAATGTATTTGGTGCATGTCTTACCTGCCTTTGAGAGAGCTTCCAAAAAATTCAATTGCAAATGAGGTGTGCAATTTTATGGTCTGTGAACAAGGAAGAATATTTTATCTATGTGGATTTAGAAACTGCTAGATATTATAGAGCACAATGTTTCTGCTTAATACAACTTACAAAAAGAACATTTATCTGCCAATGTGATTGCTAGGCAAAATAGAACAGGCACTTATTTTTCCCACTGTATTATTATAATTAGCACAAGTCTTTATTACTTATTACTTATAGTAAATAAATTTTCATCTTATAATTAAATATCAATACATTTCTCCTTTAAGATGCTTTTTAAAAGAAAGCATTGTAAGTAATGGCAGCATTCCAATACTACTTTACTATCTGAAGGAAAGGTAAAATTATTAGATAAGTAGAAATTTAATTTACAAACAAAACAATCTAGGAGAGAATTTTTCTAAAAACAAACTTTAGATAAAAAGAGTTCAAGTTTATGAAGTCTTGAATACCTTACTAAAGCAGGAAAGTAATTAAAGGAAGTACATGCTGAACTTTAGAAATGGACAGACAGGCAACTTTGGGGTAGAGTGGTGTGACTTGAAGATAGTCTGGAAGGCCCACGTGCAGCCCCAGATCCCGCCTGTGGCCTCCAACGTGAAGACATCCTTAGAAGCACATTCACCTGGACCTTCTCAGGGAAAACAACAATACACCGTGGAGCTGACACTGTAGCTGGCAAAACTCATTTTTGCCAGATGTGAATAGAAAGTGAAGCAGAACAAGAGAAAACAGCTCTCAGTTGCCAGGCCTTCCTTACCTGGCCCTGCCTTTGCAATCTTACTTCTGAGTAAGTCAAATCGGCCAGACTTAGCTTCATACTTATTTATTTGGTGCAGGGGCATTCTACCTCCAGGCTATGCCCCCAGCTCTTTTGTTTGTTTGTTTGTTTTTATTTTTAAATAGGGTCTTGCTAAGTTGTTGAGGGTCTCTCTGAGTGGGCCTCAAACCTGTGATCCTTCTGTCTCAACCTCCCAAGTTACTGGGATTACAGGTGTGCACCACTGCATCCAGTTTCATACTGTTCTTTTAATTACTAATTGGTCTTCCATTTGTAGGCACACAATTAGAAAAAAATCATGAAACCACCCAATTTAGTAAATTCCCAGAGGAGATTACATATTTGCAATTTGACTGTATACCCTCAGCTACCCTTTGCCCAGAAACTGTGCTTCATGTGTGTATAATGCTTTCCTGATCCTAGTGTCTTGGCTCACTGCTGGTGATAGCCCAGCCTGATGATGCTTAGTCTTTGGAGGGCAGAGAAGCGACATCTGCTCTGAATTGAGAGAGAGAGAGAGAGAGAGAGAGAGAGAGAGAGAGAGAGAGAGAGAGAGAGAGAGAGAGAGAGAGAGAAGAGAGAGAGAGAGAGAGAGGGAATTTACTTATTTCTAACCTAATGAGGCCTGAGAACTGGGTAGGTAGAAAGGGCATCTTTAATATTATGAATATATAATATGGTGGCCTGGATTCTAAATGGCAACAAAGCAAAATCTGGGACAGATGTGAGAAGGGACCATGAAAAGTTTTAGATAAGAATAAATAGAAATAATCATACAAGTAGATAGAGCAGTTACACTAACAGTGAGGGGTGCAGTTGCACGTGGGAGGATTTTTTTCTTTTAGTTTCTAGCTTTCACTGAGGCTATTTCAAGAATTATAGGGAAAGAAAAAATAAATACAATCAATTTCATGCATTGTTATGAAAGCAGGTGTAGCTATTTTTACTAATAAAAGCAGGTTTGAGTTATTGAGTGGCCCCTCCCTCCCCTTCCCTCTTTTCTCTTGGGAGCTGAGGATGCTAGTCACATCTGTGCTCCTTGGGAGACATCACAGGGTGCCATCTCTTAAGGATGCAGATGAACTCTCAGGATGTTTGTGTGACTATGTCTTACTTAGAGTTCTTTGGTGGTAAGGGACAGAAATGACTTCTGGCTAATTTTATGGCCATATCAAATTGGTGGTAGGAATGGGCAGAAACTAAGGTGTCTAGAAATATAGGAAGTTGGAGACTCAGCAATTTTTGTGGCAGGACCAGTGTGCCTGGCACAGTTGTGGCCACTGTGAAGAGTAATTGCTAGGTATTCTTTCTATCTTCTCTTCACTTATTCCAGATTCAAAGTCCTATGTAAAAGCATTTGATGGGCCATGCTTCGGCCATTTGCCTGCCTCCTGGCTTTATCACAGTGCAGAAGAAATAGGTTCTGTCAACCCCTCATGACTCCTGTAGTTGAAGCCAGGAATCTGGAGCTGCTGGCCCTTCAAGACTGCACACAGTGGACTGGGAAATTGCTATTAGTCAGAGGAAATGGATGTAAGATACAAAGACAAATAAACCAAACAAAAATCTGATAAATATTCCCTGAAGTTCATATGTCCTGAATTATCTACTGATCATATCCGATTGCTAATGTAAATACAACTTAAATGAAAATGGAAGTAGTACATGCGTGATTAGCTGGACATAACTCATGCAGTATTTTGCTTAGATTTGTGTATAGCGCTATAAATTCTGTATGTAGCTCTTTATTTCCTTCTCTTCATTCACTAAAAAGCATATTTATTGAACATGTTGTATTTTCCAGGCATTATGCCAGGTACAGGAAAAATGGCTGTGAACAAAACTACATGGAGGATGTCTGTGCTCATGAAACATATTACATCAGTAAAGTTACGTCGAGGACAACTATGGAGATTAGTCAGGTTAATCTGACACTGGAAAAAGCAGATTTTTTTAATAAAAATTTTTGCACGTATTTTATAAATGGCATTTCTTGGATTCAGTGACTATTTATAGAAGTATGGGCAAAACAGGAAAAAAAGTGGTGTATGTGTGTGTGTGTGTGTGTGTGTGTGTGTGTGTGTACTCGTGCACATGCTATAATCCTGAATCTGAGGGACTGAGTATTCCTAATCTGAAGATCTGAAATGCTTCAAAATCCAAAACATTTTTAGCAGTGACATGGCGCCTTGAATGGAAAATTCCATACCTGTCACCGGTCAAAATACAGGCATAGTAAAAGTATTGCATAAAAATCACCATCGAGTTATATGTGTAAGAAACAAATGCATTCATGTTTGGACTTGGATCTCATTCTCAAGCTGTCTCACTAGGTCTATGCGTGTACCCCCAAATCAGAATGTGAAGGCTGAAACTTTTCTGATCTCAAGCACTTTGAATAAGGAATACTCATCCAGTAAAACTGGGATTCCAGTTTAGTTGACTGAGTATGTCTGAAGATCTGTGGACCAAAGTGACTTAATAGGAACCCAGGCATTCAGTGAAAAAGCTGATAAGAAAGATCATCTTAATTACAGCATAGTATTTCCCAATCAGATTTTCTTGCAGTCTAATCCTCAGGCATTTACTCCTGGATTTTAGGGAGAGGGCCTCTGGAGTAAACACTGAAATCTCCTTCAGTTGCTGGGGGCCTTGGGACAGCCCTCCCTTCCAATCTGTGCAACATAGAGGAGCAGCATAGGAATTGTGGGGTGGGGTAGAAGATGAGTATGTCCATCCCCTTGGCATTGCCAGTGGAACAGGGGATGGGCAGAGGTGTGAGTTCAAGGTTTGATCGGAACCGGAGAAAACACTAGAGAGAACATGGTCTACACTAGGTCTCTGCAGGGATCTTACTGAAAGCTACTGCAGTTCCTTGAATGCCTGGGCAGCAGCTCTGGAATCAATGGGAAGTGCTTTTCATTTGGCTTTGTGGACTTTGTGGACTGGAGGTGCTGCCAGTGGGTTCATTGTGGATCCATATTATTTATGGTTTGAAGAGCAACATTGTGGACATAGAATCCTTGAATACAGGCTGCAAAGCAGAACGCTGTGTAGCAGAGATGTTCCAAAGAAGCTGAGAGGGGGGAATTGTGCGCATATGTGATCTAAGATCCTTCTAGAAGACTTGAGGGTTAGTTTGAATTAAGGTCGCATCTGAGCTAGTGAATCCTGGATTAGATTTATAATTGTGACCCTAAATTTATCTTCCTACTGGGTGTGGCCAGTAGAAACATACATGGACAAAACTTTGTAACAAAAATAAATACAAGTGCTTGTGTTAAGTGCATAATTTAAATTGAGCAAATATGTGAAGATAACTGTTTTTTTCCTATAATGCACATAGCCTAGATTATTTTAGAAGAGGTATTATTGTACAAAACTATTTACCTTGTTCCCTTTTATAGCTGTTTTCCCCTTAAGATGGAAAACAGGTGTTATATAAAAATTTATAGAACATTTAAAAATATTTTTTGCTCCAAGACATTTCAACTATTATTAAGAGGAAGAAAATATATAGGGAAATCATTTGCTTTAGGTTTATTGAACTGACCTGGATTTGTGTCTTTAAATACCATTTGGCTCCTAAGTGAATTTAACCTCTTTCATTGATGTGGAAAGTTAAAAATAAACACTCAGGAAAGCATTCTTCCTACTGAAGTATACAAATATTTATATAGATATTAGATATGTAAAGTATTTTGGTCAGGTTATATAATTAAGCTTCTTTTCATATTTTTTAATTTTTTTTAAAGGAACAACAGTTCTAGAATAATGTAAAATTGGAGAAAGAACATTTTAATCATATTTTTGAGTTAGAAGAATATCAACAGAATTAAAAAAAAAAAAACTATTTTTTTTCTCAGAAGGAGTTGTCTATCCAAAGGCAATCAGACAAATTTGTCTAGGAAGTCAGCAGAAAGTCTATTTGTTTCATCTTTTTCTGTTTCTATTAGTGTTTAAAATTGAAGCCATTGGTAACACTTGACCAACTCGTCAGCATAATTATTTTTATATATAATGCTATTTTTATAAAAATCTGATATATGTGGCTGGTCAAAAACAGAATCTTTGTAAGAATCATTTTAACATTCAACTATATATTACTTTATTATTTCAGTTCAATGGTGACAGATGGATTCATGCATGCTTTATTGTTCCAGCGAAATTTATGTACCTTTAAAATAAAAATTTGTACATAGCAATCTACATGATTGGCAAAAAAGATGCTTAAGAATTTTAGGATCATAGAAATGCTAGAACTGTAGATCATGTTAGCTGATTGTATAGCGGTTCAATGACTTTCCTTATACAAACTATCTACTCAGTGACAAAACTGAGAAGAAATCTTCAGTTTTCTGCCACATTAATGATGTAATAAATCTCTTAGCAGTTGGACAGGTTACTGAACTGTTTCCCTATATCCTCTAGAAGTTTCACTGAATCAATGCAATTCCACAAAAATATCAAACTTCATTAGGCTGCCATTTTAGGTGAAGCTCCATAATTGCATTTTCCTTTTTTTAAAAAAAAATTTACAGAAAAATTTTTTATAACTTCAGTATTTTGCAATTTCTTTTAGATACTTTTTGTTTTTAGTCAAAAAGAGTTTAATGGAAAATAAGATGTTTTTTAGCCTTCATCAAGTCAACTGACCAAAAACCCTGTAAAAAAAAAAAACCCTGAAAGTTGCAAACTTTTGCTTCATGTCATTAAAAGTATGTCCATAAATTTCCAGATATGTTAGAGATAGATTATTAATTTTACCTAAACAAAATCTAGTAGTTCATTATATTCATTGCTTTCATACTGAAATGTGCTTCCATGTAATAAAAACATTATCAACTGAATGAAATATCAAATGCAAATTTAAAAAAAATCCTAGATCCATGAGGAAGACATGATTGTTGAATAAATAAAGACACAATCACAATCAAAAGGGTCAGAGGTGAGGTTAAAGCCTGGCATGGTGGTGTAGACCTATAATCCCAGTACTTGGGAGACTGAGGTAGGAGGAGCGCAGGTTCAAGGCCTGTCTCAGCAACTTAGGGAGGCCTTTAGCAACTTAGCAAAATCCTACTTCAAAATAAAACATAAAATAGGGCTGCAAGTGTGGTTCAGAGGTGGAACACCCTCAGGTTCAATCCTCAGCGTCCAAAACAAAAACAAACATAGGGGAATAAAAGAGATGTAATTGATGTCCAATGTCAGGTACTTTGTAATATGAAAGGCAATTTTCCGATTTGTATGTATAAATTTATTTACATGTAGGATAAAGTTGCCTACAGGTAACATTTCATGTTTCTAGCTTTATATCTTCAACCAAGAAAGAAACAAAACAAAACAAAACAAAACAAAAAACACCCACAACATTTATATCTCTTTTGGAAGTCTTTTGAATATGAGGGAAAAACAATGTATTTATACTTAACCTTTGCATTATCATAATTTACTTACATACTGCAAGTGTCTTCCTGTTCAGAAGTTAGGAACTCGGGGACAGGCTTCCACTCTTTGAGGATTCTAGGTCCAGCGGAGCACATGATACATTCCTGCCCTGAGGGACTGCAGAATAAAGCCCTGCAGCAATTATGTGCTCAACAGCACTCTGGTGGTTTGCAAGTTAGAGAGCTTTGTAATTTACCAGGAGGGAAAGCCTTAGGGGAAGGAAGAATATGGCTCAATTAATTAGAACTTGTTAGCAAACTTCAACTATTACCCTATTTAGATTTTCAAATCACTGATATCTCAAATACCCACAAGATTTGGAAAGGAAGTAAGAATAAGCAGTTAAAAGAGCTAGTCTGGACAGTACACTGCCAGTTCTCAAATGCTGTGATAGCGGCAAACCGATTTGAGATTAGCCTTTCTCTAAAGTAGGAAAGGGGAAAGCAACCAAATTTCTCTTTTTCCAACTTGCTGTTTTTAACTCTGTTGTCACTCAAGGGTCTTTCATTTGGTTTCTGTGTATGATTAATAATCTATGGATGTGGAATTCTAATATTAATGAGTTACCTATTGGTGGTTATCCGGAATTTCATTATGAGTTTTGGTTTTCTATTTATTAATTGTATCTTCCAAGCAGTTGTTGTTGGTATTTAGAAAAATTAATGATTCTTCATAATCATCTGGTTATTTTGCAAGTAATATCTTCTCTGTTCTAAAAGGTTTTCAGGCAAATCTCTAATGTTTTTATGGCAGGAAATCACATTGATTTCAAATAATAATTACAAAGTATATAACTTTTCAATAACTTTAGTTCACATTCCTTTTATTTTTGCTCTTGCTGCTTCAGCCAAGATTTCTAAGAGAATACTGGATCATAGTAAGAGTGGACATAAAGTTTTTGTTTGTGTTTTTGTGATTGGAGTTTTTCGTTGTTTTGTGTTGATATCTAGTATAATGAAGAACTGACTTAAGATAACTATTTTTATAATATTAAGAAATATTCTCATAAACTTAGTCATCTTTCATTTAAAATATTTGTACATAAGCCTTATAAAAGCAGTTGGATGGATTTAATATGGTGGATCATGTTTGAGTCTGATATAAAACTCATCTTATGATCTGGTGCAGTTTCCTGATTTCTGCATTCATGTTAATATATTTATGTAACCTGTCTAGCCCCATGGACATTTACATTTGAAATCTTTGTATTAAGTTTTGTTTTGTTTTGGTTCTGAGGATTGAGCCCAGGGGAATTCCAACTTCACACCCCAAGCCTTTATTTATTTATTTTATTTTGAAACAGGGCCTTGCTACAGTGCTGAGGGTTTCACTAAATTGATGAGGCTGGCCTCGAACCTACAATCTTCCTGTCCTAACCTCCCAATTACTGAGATGACAGGCATACACCACCATGCCTGGACTGCATTAGGTTTTCAAAGTGGACAAAACATGATGCTTTCTCAAAGGTATTTATAAAATTCGTAGGATAAAATTTAATTTTAGTTTGCTAGGCTTGATTTTTTTTTCAAGGAATAATGTTCAGGAGAATGTACTATTTTGTAAAATATTGGCACATGGCTGTAGTCATAGGATATAAATTGTTTAGTCAGTTATTTGGATTCCATACAGGTCTTGTGCTTAGTTAATTTATAATATCTTCTAGAAAATATGGTGGTTGGAGAGAAAAAATTGAACTGGAATAGGTGGATGCACAGAAAAAGGACAAGAATCGACCCAATAAAACCTCCTGGGGAGCTGGGCGTGGTGGCGCACGCTTGTAATCCCAGCATTCGGGAGGCTGAGACCAGAGGATCCGGGTTCGAGGCCAGCCTCAGCTACCTAGTGAGGCACTCCGCAACTTAGTGAGACTCGGTTTCAAAATAAAGAATAAAAAATAGGGCTGAGGGTATAGCTCGGAGGTAGAATGCCCCTGAGTTCAATCCCCAGTACCAAAAAAAAAAAAAACAAAAAAACAAAAAACAAACAAACCTCCTGGGGAACAGCAGATAGAAGTGTTTGGATCTACTTCCCTCCAACTAAGGCTGCTGCTTTCAGAGGAAGTGATTGCCTCGTTGAGTCAAGACGCTTGGGTGATTTGTACTAACCTTCCTCTGGTGGGCAATTGCATTCTTACTCTTATAGCCTCCAAGGAATTGCATGGGTGCACACCAGAGGATTTCCTGACCAAAGTTCATGTATGGTGCAATTTAAGTAAAAGCCCTGATTATGTTCTGTGCTGTTCAGAGTTAAATGATAAAAAAAAAAACCCGATACATGTGGAAAGGCAGAAGGCAAGTCTTTTCTTCCCCTAAGTCGCAAGAAAATAGCACATGCAATGTATTAACTGCTGCTGACTCTAAACACCCAAACAGCTAATGTTAGGAAGTTGGAAGCAGAGCTAGATTATAAAGAGTATTGGCAATCATGATGCACAGATTTGTCAGTCCACATGTCACACCCGATTACTTCAATGTAGAACCATCTTCCGTATATGTGTGTATGTGTGTGTGTGTATCTATGTATGCAGATGTAATTGCCACATTTGTCTGAATATCACAAAGAGTTAAATATCAGCCATACTAAACCTATTGCATTTGTATCGCTAAATGCCCTACTTTGAATTTCTCAGTGGGTCTGTTCATTTTCCTGTGAGATGATTTTGGATATACTCAAAGCATACTCTGAATGATTGGGACCCTTTTACAAATTTATCTTATTAGCAATCTAGCTTCTGGTGATATATACCCAATCCTAAAACCACACTGCATTATTAAATCCTGACACCACACAATGAAATATGAGCAAAGGGAGCTAGTGTTGGGATGAAGTCCATTGTGTCCAAATTTATAACAGATTCCATGAGCTTTATATCCCCAAGTTGGCCTGCTGCATTTCAATTTTTGGCTTATCAGGGCAAGATAGGTCAATGGGAAAGAGATAGTCATTTTCATCTTTGACAGTGGCTTCTTATTTTATTTGTAGACTGGTAAAATTGTAAGTTACAAATAATAAGTAGTAAAAACTGCATCCGAGCTTTATTATAGCAATTGGCTTGAGAGTACAGGGTGTAATCCTGTGTAGCATCCAGCCTTTGAAGCTATGTAGCCCTGCCCCTTCCTGGTGCCTGATCATCCATAACTGGCTCTGCCTTTTCTCCTCATCACTAATTACCAGCTGATAAACTATGAAAAAGGCACATTTATTGTGTTTCTTCTTCTATTTGCAAAGCTCTGTGAAAGGAGGGATTTTCGATTGTTTCATTTTACTGATCTATTCACATAATAAGCATTCAGCAAGTATTAGTAGAAAGGAAGGAAGGAAGGAAGGAAGGAAGGAAGGAAGGAAGGAAGGAAGGAAGGAAGGAAGGAAGGAAGGAAGGGAGAGAGGGAGGGACAGGGCACGTCATATCAGTGTCAGGTTGCACTCTACCACAGTGCTCTGATAATTTGACCAAAAACATTAGTCAAACTTGATTCTGGGGCTAGTAAAAAAGCTTGAGTTCCATGATCTACTTTGCTAAATTATAACTTTAGGAGGCTGAGAAAAACTGAGAGACATCTATTAAAAAAAATGTGCTTGCTGGTGAGGTGTGGTAGTGCAGTCCTGTAATCCCAGTACTTGGGAGGCTGAGAAGGTTCACAGCCAGCCTCAGCAGCTTAATGAGACCCTCAGCAGCTCAGCGAGACCTTGTTTCAATGTAAATTTAAAAAGTACTAGGGGAGCTGGGCATGGTGGCGCATGCTTATAATCCCAGTACTTGGGAGGCTGAGACAGGAGGATTGCAGGTTCATGCCAGCTTCAGCTACTTAGTGAGGTCCTCCACAACTTAGTGAGACCCTGTTTCAAAATAAAGAATAAAAAATAGGGCTGAGGATGTAGCTATGAGATAGAATGCCCCTGGGTTCAATCCCTAGTACTGCTCAAAAACAAAAGCAAACAAACAAGCACTGGGGGATAGCTCAGGGGTAGAATGCCGCTGTATTCAATTCCCAGTACTAAAAAAAAGTGCTTCCCAAACCTGTATGCCTTTGTGCCCTTTTAACCCGGCCATGCTTTCCTTTATATCAAAATTGTTTTCCTTTCCCCTGCTGTTGTTGTTCTTGTTGTTTTGTTTTGTTTTTGGTACTGGAGATTGAACCCAGGGACATTCTACCTCTGAGCTACACCCCCAACCCTTTTTATTTTTATTTTGAAACAGGGTATCAGTAGGCTGCAGAGGGTCTCACCAAGTTGTTGAGGCTGGCCTCAAACCTAAGATCCTCCAATCTTACCCTCCCAAGTACTGGGATTACAGGCGTGTGCCACCACACTTGGCTTTCCTTGCATCTTTTACTTTGTTGATTCCTAATCATGAACTTTCTTCAGGCACAATTCCTCCAGGAAGTCTTCTCTGAAACCCCATCCACTGTAGCTGAATGCTGTAGTTGCTAGATTATGTTGCTTAAGGAATAATGAAAAGGAAAAAAAAATGGTTTGTACATGTTCAATACAGCTGCAATTATTTTTTTTTTGTTCTGAATATCTTTGACCCAGGGTTAGATGCTTCCCCTACATGCTTCCACAAAACTGTTCTTTACCACAGCGTTAAATCATACTAGGTTGTGAATGCTTAGCTTCCTGTTGTTTCATCAGGCTGTGCTCCAAAGGCAGAGACCAGAGTGCTTCTGTCTTTTTGGTGTTTACATTAAGGCATAGTGTTTGATTCTGAGATGTTACGCTGTTAGAAAGAGAAGTGGAGGAGGAAGGTCGTGAAGGAAAGGAGAGAAGGGAGGGAAAGTAGAAATGAAGAGAGGCATAAAAGGCAATCAAAAGGTGTATCTTGGTGCTCCTTCTAATCAAGAAAAAACAGGTCGGCAGTGAAAGGATTTGGATACTGAGATAGGTTTCCCAGGGAGGTCATTAATAAGCCCCTATCTTGTCATAAGTACCGAGTGCGCCACCTCTATGCTCGCGCTGAGGATCTGAGGTGCTGCCAAGAGAAAAGGGAGCTTGTATTTCAGTGTGGGAGACAAAGAGCCAGTGTGATACTATATACTCAGCAAAGTAATACATCACACAATGTCAAACATAGTAGGACATGCATGTAAATTATAAAAATATATGAGTTTTATAACTACGCCATATATAGAGAATTTGGGGATGTGTAAAAGGAACCAGTACTAGGACTGCCAAGGACTGTCTCCTGGCACATTCAAGAAAGCGCAGAGTTCTCTCCTCGTAAAGTGTTCTATGGGGCATCCCAGAATAGGAAATACAAATGGAATTACCCTGGGAGGGCATGCGTAACTCACATCTGTTCTCTACCTATACAGATGCAGAAGGAGTGATTTTTGTTGACCTTTAGGGGCCTCCTATCCAAATTGTATTGCAAACATGGAGCCCAAAAGAGAGATGTACCAGTTTGGACAGCTCCTAATGTGTAGGTCTCCTTCACCCACATCTGGGCAGGACCCCAACATCTCAACTGGCAATGAGGATGAAAATGGTTTGAGAACTTCAAAACCAAGTACAGTCATCCCTCAGGATTCAAGGAAAATTGCTTCCACCATCGCCCCCCCCCCCCCCGCCACATATCCAAATCCATGGATGCTCAGGACTTTTATATAAAATGTGTGGTATTTATGTAAAACCTATGCATATCCTCCCATATGCTTTAAATCATCTCTAGATTACCTATAATACATAGCACAATGTAAATGCTATGTAAATTGTTGTATTCTTTAGGGATTAATGACAAGGAAACAGTTTGTGCATATTCAGTACAGATGCAATTATTTTGGTTTCTGAATATTTTTGATCAGTGGTTGGTTGAATCTTAGTAACAGAATTCATAACTACAGAGAGGCGACTATACACTTTTCCAAACTTTTGGTTAAAAAATGATTTAACTTTGCCTCACTTTCCAAGGTCTTGATTGTCTTGAAATTCCTTAATAATAAAGAATTTGGGTTGTGTATTGAAAAGGGGAAGTTTCCAGGATATGGGCACCAGCAGAAAACTGATGTTGGTATGGCAATAATAATAAGAAATATGAAACCATCTTTAATATAAAACCACCTTTAGTATAGAATATGAAAATATGAAACCACCTTTAATATAGGCGAATAACTTTGCCAGACTATGGAAGAGTATACTGAGAGTTCACAATGCTTCGTGGCACTGGAAAACAGACAGAATTCCTATGAACGAGGTAGAATGACTGCATTATTATTGTAAGACTGATCATTTACCTCCATGGCCCATACCAGCCTAGTAGTTGTTAACAGATAAAGCAATATGTGAAACTCATTTATCTTTTTCTTTTTTGAGCACTCAAGGTAAGGTGGATTTTCAGTTCTTGCACTTACTACAGTAACGGAATAGAGATGCATAGCAACAATGTGCTGGTCCAGAAACAGAAATTAAACCTAGGTTCATATCAGAATTTCTTTTACCTTGGAAAAGGAGCTGCTGTTTAGATTACTTTTGATCCTAAAGTAAGCATGCCCTGGAGTATCACAATGCACCTGCTGTGTAGTTGCCTTTTGCTGCGAAACACACGCTCAACGTTGTGGCTTTCTTTCTACAATTATTTTTTTCCTTGTGCAGTGTTGGAGGCCACTTGAATCATTGTCAGAGAAGGCCACATTTTTCTGAATGCAAATTGCTGGCAACAGACATATCCATTTCAGTCTGCAGGAAGAAGGAAACTAGGTTTAGAAAACTCAGAGCAGACCTTTTCCTCTATTACAAAGTCGAGCCTGCTGCTACAGTTTGGATATTGAGATAAGTACAGAATAAGTGGAAATGTGCAGTGAAAACCTGTGGTTATAGTTTTATGATTATTGATGTAAGGTGAATAAAGTTTCTTTCAAATCATTTGCATCTCCCCTTCACATTACTTGACATTAAAAAGATCTGAAGCAAGACAGGCATGATGGCCCATGCCTATAATCCCAGCACTTGTGGGTTGAAACAGGAGGATAGCAGGTTTGAGGCCAGTCTTAGCAACTTAGTGAGACCCTCAGGAGCTTAGTGAGACCTTGTTTCAAATAATTAAAAATACAATAGGGCTGGGGGTGTTGCTCAGTGGCAGAATGGCCTTGGGTTCAATCCCCAGTAACACACACACACACACACACACACACACACACACACATCCTGAAACAGGCCATTCTTCTTTTCTTCTATTTTCTTTCTCTTCTTTTCTCTCCTTTCCTTTCCTTTTCTTTTTCTCATCTTTCCTCCTTTTTTCTTTTCTTTCCTCCCTCCCTTCCTTTTTTTCTTTCTTTTTACTCAGCTATTGACATTGAAATTTTTTTTTTTTTTTTTTTTTTTTTGCGGTACTGGGGATTGAACACAGGGGCATTCTACCTCCGAGCTACACCCCCAGCCCTATTTTTTATTCTTTATTTTGAAACCGAGTCTCACTAAGTTGTGGAGTGCCTCACTAGGTAGCTGAGGCTGGCCTCGAACCCGGATCCTCCGGTCTCAGCCTCCCGAATGCTGGGATTACAAGCGTGCGCCACCACGCCCGGCGACATTGAAATTTTGTTAATTAAGATAATAACTACTAAGTTGGCTACAGACTTCTAGACTCAACATGCTATACTCACTGAAATGCAAATCAGTAAACAGAATCCTTAGTGAATTCTACATATCCTTAGAATCCAAAAATACCCATTTCTTTCAATACATTGTGAAAATAGATTTGCTTAAGTTTATTATTATTATTATTATTATTATTATTATTATTATTCTGAAGTCTACATTTGATAATTTTCTCATTAACTTTTTAGCAACAGAAAGATAGCGTGAACTTGTTTCTTGAATTACCTTTTCTGACCTTTTGCAAGATGATAATTACAAAAAAGTGAGGCCTGGAAAACTTGTAAAAAAAATTAAGCTTATAAAGTAGCAAAAATGGTCCTTACATGCTGGTGTCGATTTCAAAATTAACATTTTGGTTCATGTGCTTCTAATAATCACTGACCCTTACCTCATGTACTTTCCACAGGAAATGAATACGGCAGAAATTACTTTGACCTACTGATGGATGAGGAAATAAACCCAAGGCGGTGTGGGATGGAGGTCAGCAGAGAGGGTGAGCTAGAATTAAGTATGTAATTTTTGTGTCAGAATATTCTTTTCCATTCATGAAAATGAGGTGACAGAGATCACACATGCAGTTCTGTCTAGATTTTGCAGCTTACAATTTAAATGGTAAGTTTTAACCACTAACAACATGATGGGCAGCCGAGGTAATTTTTGATCAAGGACAGCAAGCTGGTCAGATAAAAGAAGCAGCGATTTGCTTTCATCATATGCTACTGTGAGCAGTTTGGTGCCATTAAAAGGCCCACGTTATGCATCTGAGAGGCACTGTCACGTTGCAAACTCATCTCTGCTCTTTGAATTTAAAATGAACATTCTTCAGTAAAGTGCACTGAGCACATGAGACTTCCTTACACGGAGACTATTGAATTCCTTTCACCAAATGTGTGAAACCACCACCTAACTTTTGAACCAGGAAAGTGCAGAGGTATGATCATCTCTTCTATGATCTTGAATCTAGTTGTGATTAGAAAATAACAGTTCAAAATTACTCCTTAGGTGTATGCCACTATGAGGATTTATAGTTTACAAAATGGCCTATGTTTATGAAGATTATTGATGAGGTGATGATTGTCATAAAGTTCTCAGAGTCGTTCACAATCCAGAAGAGCATAGTCCTGTATAAGATACCAGCCATTAAATCTGTACTTTTTAATGAAAGACAGGGCTAAATTCTCACAATGAAAGGGCTCAAGTATAGTGCCAAGCTTCTTTTATGAAACAGTCCTCAAACGACTTAAGTTTACTTTTTAATACACTTTTATTGGTGTATTGTAATACCACATCGCAATGAGGTTTAGAGTGAGAGGGACATACCTGCGCACAGTATTTGGTGACTTTGCTCCAGTTTCTACCCCACTCCCTCCCCTTCCCTGTACATGATATTGAGATTGGCACTGATAACTTCATATGCATCATTTGCAATGCTTCCTTCATCCAGTCTTCCTTACCCCATCCTCCCTTCCTTAGACCCCTCCATCATTCCCTGGGGTTTCTCCTCCTTTATCTAGAGTCCTTCTTGTATCCCAGTTTCTCCCTGGATACCACATATAGGAGAAAGCATATGACCCTTGACTTTCTGGGACTGGTTGATCTCACTTAGCAGAATATTCTCTAGTCCCATCCATTTTCCTGCAAATGAAATAATTTTGCTCTTCTTTATGGCCGAGTAGAACTCTGTTGTGTGTATCTGTCAAACATAGTTTGGAATGCAAGTTCTCATCTACCTATGACACTGTATGTTGTCTTTCCCTTAAAGAGTTGTGTTGACCTGTTGGGTTCTTCTGCTCTCCTCTTTAAGAACTTTTCGAAGGGAAAGGAAGCAGGTTAATCCAGGTTGTTGAATTTGAATTTGAAGAGGTCATTCTCTTGTCTTCACTTCCTGTGCTATGGAACCTATTTACCTCTCTAGGAATGAGTCTTTCTGGGGTACCTTTGATAGGGGGGCAGCTCAGCAGTTGGCCTGCTCAAAGAAATAGAACTTCTAAGCAATCATTTGTTATGTCCTGTTCATTTTGGTTCCTCTCATATAATCCCCCAAGTTATTTATAATTCATCGCTTCATGGTGGAAAGAAATATATTAGTTCAGGATTACAGAAGCCAGACTATTGAAAAATGATGCACTTCATACAGTTACTAACCAGTTACCAACTAAGGGATGACTATTCTTTCCTGAATGTCTACTATGTGTCAGACATGAAACTAAGTGTTTTATGCATATTACTTTGTTAAACCTCACAACCATCCTGTTTCGGGGGGAAGATTAAAATTGAGAGAGTCTAAGAAACTGCCCCCAGTTGACAGAGCTAAGCGGTGCTGAGATTTGGATATAGGGTTGGCCTTTAGCAAATCCGTGCCATTCTATCTTCCTAAGTATAGCTTCTCTATTTTAATCTCACTGGGACTATTGTTATCTCTGTAGAGAATTCCTCATCTATGCATCTAATGTGGTTCACTGCTAACTTCCAAATAAGAATCTTTTATGAGCCATATATAAGGTTTATATGTTTTGTAACAGTCCCACTAAGAGTTGTAAAGACTCAGGCAATGCTAGAATAAAGGCCAGCTTCTCTAATGCAGACCCTACAAATTGTATTCCAGGAATGGCCCCTCTCTTCTTCCCCTGAGTGTTGGGGGTGTTAGGAGATCTATGCTGGCTCTTGGCAAGAAAAAAAAATATATATATATATGTCAACTGATACTCAAAAAAGCCATCTGGTGTGTACAAGGAACAGAAGCTGTTAACTTTGTAGCCCTTTTAATGTCACGCTCTCAAACAAGACATCTGTCCCAGCAGCCTCAGCTTTCCTGTATAGTCACTCCAAGTCTGTGAGTGTAGACTACAATGAATTTTTTTCCCCAACATTGATGTTCCAGGAATCTCAGGTGTGCACAGAAGGGTGAGACCTAGAATTCTTAGGAAGTTTTAATGTGGAGAATAAGGATCCCAGAGGACTCTTCTACATACATGATAGAGTTTCAGATATGAGTTGCAGACCTATGATCTTCAGAGTTGATTCACCCATGGGTAGCGAAGTGGCAAATAATAAAAATATATATACTGCATTAAAATCAGCACAGTAAAAGCACAAATGCAGTTTAGTTGCCTACCCTGGGAAAGGAAACATGTTTGATGTATTGGTGTATATATGTGCATTCTAATTCTACAACTAGGGTGGTCATACAACTTATATTGTTTAGTTGGTGGTATCTAGTGTTATGAGATACAGCCATAACACTTTTTTCTATTGGAGATTGAACTCAGGGCTATGAGCATGAGAGGCAAGTTCTCTTCAATTGAGATACACCCCCAGCCCTAAAAGACCTTTGAATCCTCTTCTGAAATTATATTTTTATAATTAGGCTTTTGTTTTATTTTCATTATTTTTTGCAGAGGCCTCTTTACTTTAAATTCACAAAAGAGCTAAGTATTCTGGAATATATAAAAGAATACAAAACCACTAAAGTTTGTATGTCTGTATACCATGTATGTATACAAAGTAAAGTATATGATATATAAAGAGTAGCTAATAGAAAACATCCATTCATGTTGGTAAAACACTTGGATATTCTGTTGTATGATTTGACAAACCATAATGGTTTATTCTGAAATAGTTCTTGAGTAATAGAAGTCATAATCCATGACTTTATACCCTTTCTACTGGAGCAGTATTTTATTATACAGGCTGTGCAGTATACATATAAAATCATTGTTCTGATTATCATTGAGTTACACAAAATTCTTTTTCAGAACAAGACAGCATATTGAGTAGAATTTGTTTCTGTGACCTGTAGTATAACTAAAGAACCATGATGATTAATCATTTCTTTTTGTAATTGCATTTCAATATCTATAAATTAGCTGATGAAAAAGTTACCATTTATATGTCTTTTTAACACCCCTACAAGGTGATGATATAATTCTCTATAATTGATTAGTGGAGCCATTTGATGAGAGTAGACAAAGAGAATACCAAGTAAAAGACCAATTATTTCCAATCTTTGATATTAATATTAGTGCTAAATCGATTGACATGGTTTCTTGCAAATGTTAACCTGTCTTTTCTAAGTATAACATTTCATTGATAGCCTATGTATGCTTTTGATGATTGCAAATATTTAAATGTATCTAAAGTTTTTGGGGAAAGTAATTATGGCACAGTTTCCCACAATTGCCTGTCATTTGTAAGCCCAAATGGCAAAAATGACTTAAGGCTTAATATTGCAGGATCCTACATGGAATATGGCTTATCTGGATTCCCCAGTTTATGGAGCTACATGGCACTTTTTAAAAAAAAAAAAACTACATCTTAGCTTTTAAACAAATGCTCCGGTATGGTAGAAGGTAAACAGTATATTGTTCTCAACCTTGGCATGGACATTTGTACTGCAAATGGTAGGTTCCTTCTAATAAGAAAGAATTATTAGAGTTCTCATGATTTCTCCCAGGAGTCACCATTCTTCCTCTTCCTGTAAGCAGCCGAAGGTGAAGGTAATCTGTGAAAATGGTTCACTACTCTCCTGCCCCCTAAATCCCACAAAATCATGAAAATGAAGAGGTTTAAATCTTTGTGTTCATTTTAAGAACATCTGTGAAACTGACCAGGCCATCAAGGGTATACATATCTCTAAAATACCACCAAATATCTGAAAGATGTCACTTTAAAGAAGCAGTAGGTGCGTCCAGGCCAAAAAGTGGGACTGAACACTGGGTTGGTGGCCCAAAAAGAGTGCTGAATTTTTGCTGCACATCTTTAAAAATACAGAAAGTAATACTGAATGTAAGAGTTTAGATGTCAATTCTCTGGTGATTGAACATATCCAGGTGAAGAAAGTATCCAGAGTTCATGGTTGGATTAACCCACTCAGGAGCTCCCTGCCACACTGAGACAGTTCTCACTGAGAAGGAACAGAGTGTTCCTAAACCAGAAGAGGAAGTGTATGAAAGAAAAAGGCATCCCAGAAGAAACTGAGCAAAGACTTATGACAGGGGAATAAATTCAGCATAAAATAAATGCAAATATTTTTTAAATAGAAAGAAATATTGCATATGTTAAACTAGAAATTTAAAGGTAACCCTTTAAAAACTAAATTCTCTTAGTTTAACACATATAAATTTGTGCCAGAACTATATTATGATTCTCTGAAAGCATGAAGTGAAAGTTCCTCTGTATAAATGTGGTTGAATTCATGGGGAATCACTCTACTATTTTTTCCACAGTGTGTGCTTAGTTCTCCATCATTTTGCCTTCCTTATTAAAATAAGTTCTTAAGGTACATGAGGACAAGGGGCCTATCATGCTTAAATCTTCTTATAGTTTCAGGTGCTTATTATTTCTATTGAATTTATGCCCAGGCTTCACCATTTACTAGAGGTGTAACCTTGGGTTAATTTACTAATTTTTCTTTTCCATTTCTGCCTAATGGACATATAATACTTGCCACATTGAGTATCTATAAGGATTAAATTTTAGTACTTGAACAGCTATGAGAAGTACAAAGATGCTAATGCTAATGATGAAAATATTAATACTAGATAAAACTTGAATGCTTAGTAGTTGCCTGGCACTATCCTAAATGCTGTTCTAAATAAGGTAAATATTAACTTATTTATAACTCATAAAAATTCTAAAGGTTAGTTCTCATTTACAGCATTATAACTTCTTCAAATGTTTTACTTCCCTTTCTGTCTCTGGTATAAATTTGTATAACCAACCTTTTATTTTTGTTTTTTTGCATGAATAAACAATGCAAACTCACTTTTCAAGCCAACTCTGTACTCACTTAGAAGGATCCTAAAGTGCAAATGGTATATTAGGATTATCCAGAGGAGCAGAATACAAATAGAACAAATATACAAAGTGATTTCTTGAAAGAAAAAATGTTGACACAGTGGTGGGGACTGGCAAGTCTGGAAGATTGGCAGCCCAAGAATCAGGGAAGAGTTAATATGAAATTCAAGTAGGATTTGACACACCATCTTAAGTTCTATTCCAGGACAACAGATTGGAACTCGGGTAAGAGTTGACTTCCAGTCTTGAGACCAATCCGCCAAGCTCAAGCAGAGTCTCTCTACCATGGTTGGTAGACTAAATTTCATCTTCTTTGGGAAAACTCAGTCTTTGCTTTTGAGGCCTTCAACTGCCTGGGCGAGGCCCACATGTATTATAAAGAGTAATTTGCTTCACTCAAAGTCTACTGATTTAAATATCAGTCACATCTAAAATATGGCTTCACACCAGCATGTGGACGGCCAAACAGCTGGGCATCACAGCTTAAGTAGGGCTGACATACAAAGGTATGGATCACAGAGAGTTATGAAATCGGGCCTCTAGATGCTCAGTCTCCTTTCTGAGTCAGTAAATGTTTATTAGATGCCTTATGTGCTAGCCATTGAATAACAGAATCTTAATGTCTATTATTTCCTTTCCGTTCTGAGAGCGCTTTTAGCTTGGATCCTTTGAAATCACCCAAGTCATGCATTTATAAATAGTAACTGGTAGGTCTCCAAAATTATTTATGGGCTTACAAAAGTCTCATAGAACTTATAGGATTATCAGGAATTTACCAATGATTTTATACATGAGGATATAGCTGATCCTAGGAAGTATAAACACTTACATAAGGTAATCCAGTGTATCAGCAAGCAAAGAAGGCAGCCAGTTATTCTCAGAAACCATAGCCCAGTGTTCTTTCCAGTACTCCTCTTCATTTCATTCCTGTTAAAGAAGCTCCCTTCCATTGATTCTTGTTAAAATCGTAGCATTGAAGACCTGGAAAATTCCTCATTATAGTTTCCAGCATTTTCTTAAAGCCTGGAAGAGGGAAGATTATTTCATATTTCCAGTATGCATCTGGTAAGATGAATACTACCTTTTATAGATGATACTGTTTTCAGGTGCTATATATAGAGAGGTAAAGCACACATACGATTTATATAATACTGGCATCTCTATGCAAATAAACAAGGTACTCTACATAAAGTGCCTCTGTGTGTGTAGAGCTGGGGAACTGTTCTTGAGGATCTTAACTTGGGAAAATGAACCAAAAAGCTCTGGCTTCTCCTAAATCTATTCCTGTCCCAGGCTGATTTCAGCATCACAACAAGCACGTGATAAGCTGTCGAAGTACACAAGATGCAATATTAATGCACGGCAAAGCACAGTATCCACCTTTCAGGATATATTTATTAAGTGGGAAGATGGCTTTCATCCACAGCTCAACTTTGCTCACTTTGTAAACATTACGGGATGAATAAGGTTTGTTGTTGTTGCTTCTTAATCTGAAAACTTCTGGGCTTTCGTGTTTTCTCAGTATGTTAAACAGAAAATAATCTGGCAAGTTGTAGCTTGTGAAAAAAAATGTTTACTTCATATGAGAAAGTTTACTGTATGGTAGTCAATGTTGAAATGACAGAGGCGAGTGGAATTCCATGTGCCCTTCTTGGGTACACAGATGGGAGCACCAAGGAGGAGGCTTTGGATGTGGAAACAACATGAGATTTCAGGAAGAGATATGGGATCCACAAAGAGGTGGACGGAGCCACCCTTGCTTACATAGAGGAATCTGAAAGACGTGTGTGTTTGGAAAGACATGGTTCTGCTCCAAAGCTCGTCATTAGAACAGGTCAGCATTAAAACTGTATCAGAAAATGTCAGATGATGCATGTTGGAAATGACAGAATGAAATAGTCTTACAGATTATCTGTCCTCTGATTTTGCTTCCTAGAAAAGCCTTCCTAGAACATATGATTTATGACCTCATTAAGCCTTTCCTTTAGTTTTCATAAACATTTTACCAGGCAGAAGTTATCCTCCTTATCACTCTCTACCCTTGCCCTGGCACTATTTAGTTTCACTTCATCTGGTTTTTCTGTATGTGTGTTATAGGGCTTATTACTAACCTACTATGAACTGTGAAGTATCTATAATAAAATCCTAAATTGGCATAAACTCGTTTGGATAAAATTAAGAAACTACTTAGACTTATTTGCACAAACACCGTTGTACTATGTGAATTTTTTTTTTTTTTTTTTTTTTTTTTTTTTTTTTTTTTTTTTTTTTTTTTTTTTTTTTTTTTTTTTTTTTTTTTTTTTTTTTTTTTTTTTTTTTTTTTTTTTTTTTTTTTTTTTTTTTAGTATTTGTGAAGCTACCATTTAGGAAATTTAACTTGGACATTCTGATTGTCCTGGCTTTTATACACACCTGTTCTGATTGCTGTATCTGTACTTTCTATTCATGTCTAATGCTGCATTATGGTAGTCCGACCAAGAGAGGAAAGGGGTTTCTTTTCTATAGGCAATCACTTTATCTATCTCAAATAAAAAAAAAAAAAAATTACAAGAATCTCACAGGTGTTGGTTCAGGAGAACATGTGTGTAAGTTGTTCCTTATGAAATATAAACTAATTCAGGCTAAAGAGGAAAACATTTAGCCAGGCGAAAAAGACTGTTATTCATGATACTTTTTATAAAAACAGGCCATGCGCAGAAATATATTATATCCAACTGCAAATGTGAGAGAAATAGCTTAGAGTGGGCAGGTGGTGTTTTCTAATTTAGACCGTGGAAATTCCATAACTACATTTAATTTCTTCCCTGTGCCACTTAGATCTGACTGTCCTGGGCACATTAAGGTTATGTCTATTTTGAGCTTTCTCACATAAGTGACCCGAATTAGCAAGTACAGGCTTTCCTGACATTCCAGTAGAGGGTCAAATTGTGTCCTCCAAAAAAACCCCACCCCAATGAAGGTGACCTAATTTGCAAATAGGGTCTTTGCAGATGTAAGGAAGTTAAAGATCTCCAGATAAGATCATCCTGGGTTTAGGGTGGACTCTTAATCTAATGACTGTGTCTTTTAAGAGAGGGGGGGCGGGGAGGGGAGAGAGAGAGAGAGAGAGAGAGAGAGAGAGAGAGAGAGAGAGAGAGACACAGAGAGAGAGAGAGAGAAGAGATTTGAGACACAGACACACAGGGAGGGGAAGGCCTTGTGAAGATGGAGGCTGGAGGCTGACATTGCAGGGAGGCCTCTATAAGCACTGGAATGCTCAGGATTTCCCCAGTCATCAAGAGCTGGGAGAGGCATGGAGCAGATGTCCCCCCAACCCTGATACTCAGAAAGAGTCCAGCCCAGACAACACCTCAGTTTCAGACCTCTGGCTGCAAGAACTGTGACACAAAAAATTTCTGTTAGTCATCAAGTTTATGATTATCACCAAGTGATGATTCTTTTAATATGCTTTTATTGGTGGGTTGTAACCATACATCATATTGAGGCTTGGTGCGATAGAACTTACAAGCACACAGCATCTGGTGCGTTTTCCTTTTCAGCAGCATCTAGGCAGCTGGTACAGCCTCTGAGGTGGCAAGAGTAAAGCTTCCCTGCTTCACAGATGTGATAGCCAGGCCTTGCCTCTCCATGAAGACTGGGCTGACACAGGACAAGGGTGAACAGGATTCTCCAGACCCTGTCTTTGTTTTTTTTTTTTTTAATTTTTTATTGGTGCATTGTAATAACATCTTTGTTAGGTACAAGCTGATAAAGGCATACATGCACACATTTCTCATTTAACCCTTCCCCAATTCCTGCCCCACTCCCTCACCCTCCCTCCTTCTCAAGTTCAGTTTAGTGATTGACTATGATATGTTTGTGAAAGTACATCATGTGCATTAGGGTGTTCCCCCTCCCCCCATCACCTTCTGTTAAGTCAACTTCTTTGCTCACCTAAGGTTTCTCCTTCTTCCTCCAGAGTCCCTCTTATGCCCCATTTTCTCCCTAGCTTCCACATATTAGGGAGAACATAGGATTTTTTACTTTTTGTGACTGATTAATCTCACTTAATATAACGTTTTCCAGTTCCATCCATTTCCCTGCAAATGACATGATTTTGTTCTCCTTTATGGCTGAGTAAAATTTAATTGTGTACATATCCCATAGTTTTGTAATCCATTCATCTGTTGATGGACATTTTGGCTGGTTCCATAGTTTGGCTATTGTGAATTGAGCTGCTATAAACATGGATACACATGCATCAGTCTGATAGTTTGGTTTCCATTCTTTTGGGTAGATACCCCAAACTGGTATTGCTGGATCATATGGTAGGTTCATTCCCATTCATCTGAAGATCCTGTTTTCCAAAGTGTTTGCACTAATCTGCAATCCCACCAACAATGTATTAGCCTTTGCATATAACCTTTCTTCTAAACATTTTTTTTCCAGGTATGTATTCTGATACAGCAGCAGCTTAATATTTTCTTTAAAAAAAAACCCAAAAATCATAGATTACCATTGTATATATTTCAATTTACCCCATGTTTTCCAAATGGGTATGCAGATTGATTCTTTTAGGGTATATTAAAGGGTGATATGTTTTATTTCCTCATTCTGTAAAAGGTAAGCTGAGGAACACAATACACACCTGCTGTGCTGTTGTGAGAGTGTCACTCAAAGGCCCAGCACACTGTCTAGAGCCTAATAGAGTCTAATAACTAGCTGGGCATGGTGTCACATGCCCGCAATCCTAGTACTTAGAAGGTTGAGACAGGAGAGTCCCAAGTTCAAGGCCAACCTCAGCAACTTAGTGAGACCCTCACTAACTTTTTTTGAAACCTTGTTTCAAAAAATAAAATAATAAATAAATACATAAATAAAAGTGTTGGGGGTGTAGGCTGGAGGTAGAATGCCCCTGAATTCAATCCTTAGTACCTGAAAAAATAAAATAAAGTAAAAAATTTAAAACATCCTCAAGCCTACATTTTTACCATGTATCTATATCAGAAAAGAGTAAATACATTCAGACGTTTCACAAATGTGATCCTTATTCTCTTTCACCAATAAAATCTATGACCCTATTTTCCATCCCAATCTATATTTCTTAAATGATATGAAAATCAACCCAAGATCTCTGCCTAAATATTTGTGAGAGAATTATATGCTGCTATGTGAACACAGGAACAGATTTGTGTGGGGAAAGGAGGCTGAGCTTGGGAGTCAGACTTCATGTTGACCCAGGGCCTTGCTACTCAGGGTGGAGGAGTCCCAGCGAGGTCAGTGTTGTTGGGTGCTTGGGGGTGGGTTTTTTTCTCTTGCTCTGTTTATCCATTGCTGACTTATATGATGACTGGGGTAACTGCTTCTCATCCTAACATTGCAGAACCTTATTATGGTGGTGGACATGGTGGGGTGATGGAAGAATACAGTTGCAAAAAGTGATGGACCCTTTACTAAGAGATTGCCAGTTGGGATGGGCTGGGAATGGTTTGGTACAGAGATTACTATTTGAAAACTTATCAGACCTAGAGATCTTGACAATTGATATGCATGTTGGAGAGGGGAAAATGAAAAGAAGAAAGAAAAGAGAAAAAAAGGAAGGAAGGAAGGAAGGAAGGAAGGAAGGAAGGAAGGAAGGAAGGAAGGAAGGAAAGAAGGAAGGAAGGAAGGAAGGAAGGAAAAAGCTCCTGTGTGCACAGGGAAAGAAAATTCTTAGTCAAGCATACCTACCATAGAAAGCCTGCCCCCCTTATTTTTTCCAAAATAGAACACAGAGAGATGAAGTTTGCCTTATCACTTTGTAAAGTATTGTGGATGCTTGTCTGTGCATGTGGTTGTGTGTGCACACAGAGGTCTTGGTGAGTATGGCTACATGTACATGGTTGTGTTCCTGTGTTTTGGAGCAGAGAGTGGCACTGCCCACAGTGGGACAGTCATCATTTTCTTCCAATGGAACTGATGAGAGAACTGGTCTTGGAGTCACTCTTTAGCCAGCAGAGTGACAGTGATGCTAGCTGTAATATGGTCCCACCTGAAGCAATTGGGAGCATCAGCTAGGAGCAGTCCATAAGGTGCTGGAAGTCAACCTCTGCAGACTTCCAGAAGAACCTGGAGGAGAACTTTGCAACTGTCTGAGGTCTCACGATGAAGGTAAGATCTAACAGCCCTGAAATCTGGTCATTTTTGGGGGGACAAATTTTAGTCCACATGGAATAGGTTGGCTCTATAATCATCTTGCAGCAATGCTGCAGTTGATCTTTCAAGTCTGAGGCATCTCAGTATGTGATGAAATTAGGCGAGATGAAATCAAGAGCAAGGATGGATTGCAGGAGAAGTGAGGGGAAAGGCTCTTGGAGTCAGTTGAAAGGATCACATTTCAAAGGTCATGCAAATAGTGAAACATTTTTATTCTTATCAGAAGGCCATTTAGTTGCATAAGTATACAAAGCAATCTTCAGAATATTTGTGCTGACTTTTTGCATCCCTCTGAGGCTGGAAAGCTTGTAGAAAAGACATTATGAAAAAATTCAGGTCTGAGAATTATCCAGTGTAGAATAAAACTAATCAATTAAGTGCAGAATTTTTACATATTTAGTCACAGAGGAAATCCGGGGGAAAATAATACATGGTTTTTCAAATAAATATTGAATTAGAAATAAAATAATTTCATTTTACATTTTAGCTACCAGGAGGAAATGTTTTCCTGGATATTTCCTCATATTTATTGTATGCTACATACCTGTTCCTAATCAGTTGCAGATAACTAGATTTTCCTCTGAATTTTAATTGTAAACAATCCATACATTTAGCTTATTCAATTAGGAAGCCATGCATTAAGGAGGGTGTGTGTGTGTGTGCGTGTGTGTGTGCGTGTGTGCCTGTGTGTGTGTGTGTGTGTGTGTGTGTGATATTCATGTGCAGTATTTTTAAGATTTTGTTTTAATATTAAAAATAAAACACAGCATTTAGGGCAGTGGTGAAATTAATGTGCTAGCCAAATTAAGCATAGTCCAGGGAAATATTCTGGAAACCAAACCAGTGTGTATTGGCAAGTAATCCTACCTTCTAAATTTTGTATCACTGCCTGGTATTTGGCAATGGACATGAATCAAATCTATCATTGTGAAGTGACTGAAAGTCAAGGCTGAAATCTGATTCTGGGATAGGAGAGAGAATATAAAAATAAAAAGCTCATAATGAAATCTGCATTACTTAAAGATGGATTTCATAAAATACTTTAATAAGTTATACAGTATATTTTCTATAAGCTAGAAACTTATATTCCACTCTGTGATTAGAAGATATATTTTGGAGAGAAAATTAATTTTTAAAAATTACTCAAAACATTTACATGGGCTAAATTTCTATTTTTTACTTGCCTCATATAGTAGTGGATGTGTCATTTCCTTAAACATTATGTTAAATATAAGTACAGATGTAAATTAAAGTATAATGAACAAAACTACAAGGAGAAAGAGAATAAGAACACAAACATTATTTCATGGAATGAAAAGAAAAGTAATAGTGACTTCCCATATCTTTATTCAAGAGAAACAATAATGGTGCCATCATGTTTTTATAAACTTGCAGGTCTTTTTCATATTCAGAGCCTTTGCTGAGGTAGGTGAGAAAAGGGCCATGTTATTATTACATTTGGTCCTAGGGATTGAACCCAAGTGCATTCTACCCAGTCCTGAAACAGGATCCTCATAAGTTATTGAGGCTGATTTCAAACTTGTGATCCTCCTATCTCAGCCTCTCAAGTATAGATATTATTATTATTATTATTATTATTATTATTATTTATTTATTTATTTTGAAGTACTAGGAATTGAACCCAGGGGCATTCTACCTCTGAGCTACAACCCCAGCCCTATTTTTTATTCTTTATTTTGAAACAGGGTCTCACTAAATTGCAGAGGGCCTCACTAAGTAGCTGAGGCTGGCCGAAAACATGTGATCCTTCTGTTTCAGCTTCCCAAGTACTGGGATTACAAGCGTGCACCACCACACCCGGCTAAAGTATAGGTATTATAGTTGTGCACCATCATGCCTAGCTGGGCCATATTATTATATGTAGAAGACATTTGTATGAAGTAGAAACATCATTTTACATATTAAAAGGTTCACAAAACCCTGAAAGTTTTAATCTCTAGTTGAGTTTATAAAAGACAATTTTACAGTATAATTTGTGCAAGACATTTTTTGCACATTTAGCTTTCTTTTTACTCATTTATTTAAAATAATTCCACATTAGTTACTTGGCATAGTTTTTTGTAACTTTCCAAAATGTTCTGGAGACATTCAGATAGAGGCATTCTTGCCAAATTTGATGAGAATTCAAGGAGAAGCTAACTACCATCAGGAATGAATAAACTCATTTTAGTGACATCGTTTTTTTTTGTTTTTTTTTGTTTTTTGAAATAAGGTCTTGCTAAGTGGCTGAGACTGGCCTTGAACATGTAATCCTCTTGTCTCAGACTCCCAAGTACTAGGATTACAGGTGTGTGCCACTACCTCAGGCTTCAATATTTATATCTTTTCAAGATCATGAGTCCACTTAGAACTTTCCTGTTCAGACTAACAGGAAGTATTAGTGAACCAACAATCTTTCTGTTGTCATTTTGTGTTGTTGGTGTTGCTCTTACATAACAAAATGCCATAGACTGGGGAGGGGGTGGACTTAAAAAGCAGTTATAGAGAAGACTGGAGTGCAAGATCAGGGTGCCAGCACAGTCAGTTTCTGGTGAGGGCCCTCGTTTTGGCTTGTAGATGGCTCGCTTTGCACTATCTTCTCATATGATGCGGATACAGACAGAGAGAGAAAGGTTTCTGATGTCCCTTCCCATAAAGGCACCAATCCCATCATGATGCCCCCGTCCCCAGACTTCATATATAACTAATTATTTTCCAAAGGCCCCATCTTCAAATATTATTGCACTGGGAATAGGGCTTCAACATTTGAAATTTGGGGAAATACAATTCAGTCCATAGCATTCTTTCTTAAAAACACTAGATTTTCATGAAAACTTTTCTACATAGATTTTAGCTCATGAAAAATTCATTTACCCTGAGTCCTGAAGAATGTACTGATTTCCCAAATGTTTCAGCTGAAGTGCTTCTAGTTGCTGAGTGCTTTGTTTATTTTAGGGTAGGGCTTTGGGTAGGAAAGAGGCCCGAGGCTGAGAAGGAACACTGCTCAGGATGGGTGGACTGCCAAGGCCCTGAGAAGTTTTCTTCTTGCTCTCAGAGACACAAAGTGCTACTCAATATTCCTCGAAGAATATTTTGACATGCACTTTTAGGAAGGACAAAGTAAAACAAAATTGCCTATTTTTCTGCAAATATTTATAAAATCTTTTCCAATCATTTGAAACCTGGTTTGCTCCATAGTGATTCTGTGCCATTTATCAATTTGGAAGGGGTGCAATCTTTTCAAATATATACTGCATGCATGCCCTTGTTGCTATTTAGACTGTTCCCCTTGAGTGTTTAGAGTGCCAGGGTATATAATAGCATAAGGAGACTTAATTTGAGAAGGATCTGAGAATAATTTTATATTCATAATAAAAAAATTCCAGAAAAATCAATAACTCAACTCTTAGCTTTTCTAAATAAGCCTTTGGATTACCTTCATTCCATGCCCCCCCCAAAAGTGAGGTAGAACCCGGTTTGGTGGCACATGCATGTAATCCCAGTACTTGGGAGGCTGAGATTGGAGGATTGCAGGTTTGTGGCCAGCCTCAGCTACTTAGTGAGACCCTCCACAGTGTAGTGAGACCCTGTTTCAAAATAAAAAAAAATAAAATAGGGCAGGGGGTGTAGCTTAGAGGTAGAACGCCCCTGGGTTCAATCCTTAGTACCACACACACACACACAAAAAGAAAAGCGAGCTAAAATTTATATGTGTGTGTGTGTGTGTGTGTGTGTGTGTGTGTGTGTGTATAAAGAGATTTGTTAATGAATTTTCTTAAGGATCATTAAAAATAAATTGAAAGAGAGAAATACTTAGGCCAGGTGTGCTGGCACATACCTGTAATCCCATTACTTGAGAGACTGAGAAAGGAGGATCGAAGGTTCAAGGCCAAGCCTCAGCAAGCAATAAAAACATACAAAAGGGCTGAGAGAGTGTAGCTAGAGGCAGAAGGCCCCTGAGTTCATTCCCCAGTACCCAACAAATCAAAACAAAAAAGATATCTGAGAAAATAATAATATTAATATTTTAATTCTGTGACCTATCTACCAAATCTGCTGAAATGTGAATTTCATGTAGAATTTGAAAAACTCCAAGGAAAACTTCTAGTATACTCGATCTTCTAAATCCTGGATGTTGGTTATATATCCGAATAATTCTCCAACAGGATCTAATCGACTGTGGGAAGCCTTATTTTCAATATGTCTGAAAAAGATCAATTAATATTAACAAGAATTATATCTGAACATGGAAAGGAACAGCCTTCTTAACTTTTACCTTCAATTTTTCTCTAATAAGTTATTGCTGACCGCAGTGTTCATTAGCAACACAATAAAAGAGCTACTTGTAAATAATAGCTACTCTTACAGTTACATAGTGACTTTGATCAGAGAGCCTCAGAACTTTCATGACTCATTAATTTTTGAAATACCTCAGCGAAGTATAAAGGCATCAAGGATTTCTGCCCTCATTTTGTAAACAGAGAAGCTGAGATATTAAAAAACAAAACAACAACAACAACAAAACCTATGAAAGTCCTCAATGATTCAGTGAAAGAATCAGGGATATGATGTGTAAACTGGATAATTAGAGCAAAGATAAATGATGCACCAATACATTTAAAAAATTGCCAAGGAACCCTTTGTAATGCTCAAAATCAACATGCTTTAAATTATTGATTGATATTTAGTTTTTATTCATGAACTATTTCTTCTATTTGGTAATGGGGAGCCATCTGCAACTTCTCATTAAAGTCACTTAATATTAGGCCATTTCCTTAAGAACTTCTTTTAAATCTTTTCTATATGAAAAAAGGAGTATACATTTCCTATCAAAAAATCAAGGTGGTTACCAGTAGAAGATAAGTGAAAATAATTATGTTTTCTGTCTCATTTCACATATACATATATTTAGTCAATTAAACATGTCTGTTCCATCATCAATTGATTTTGGAGAATATCATGAAAAAGACCATACTCTACTTCATTGCAATTTCCATACAAATAGAATTTAAGAATGTAGACCCTGTCATATTATTTTCCAAAAGCCTACTTAGACCTAATTAGAAATGACACTCAGAAGATAACAAATCTTATAGGTTTTAAAATAGCTAGAAGATAGGACTCGAAATGTCTCACAGGGAACTGATAAATGTTTGGGATGATAGGTATGCTAATTAACTTGATGTGATCATTACACAACCTACACATGTATTGAAATAACACATTGCACTCCATAAATAAGAACAATTATTATATCATGTGTCAACTAAATTTTTTAAAAAGAAGGTAACAAAGCACATTTATTTTCAAAATGATTCACAAAAGAAATAATACTGGTTGGTTTATTAGAAAAACAATTTCTTTTACATATTTTTTATTACTCCTTTACTGTGTTATGGTTACTTAAATTTTCAAAGGCTTGTGCCTTGGGATTCCTGTTAGTGGCAGATTCTATAAGAGCAGGGGTTACCTTTGTATACACACAAATAAGCCAGATACAAACAAGGCATTTCAAGTTTTATGTCTGTGTCTTCACTCTCTGTACATAACAGTTTTATATATAGTGGATCTACAAGATTACTTCCTTACTCATTGCTTTCCTTGTTATTTGAGAGTTTACTTCTGCCATGCTATCTGTTTTGTTTTTATGATACATTAAGACTCTCATTATCTCCGGTGTTCCTCAGATGAAATCCAGTGTCACTGCTTATTTAAATTTGGTCCATCAGCCTCTCTCAGGATACCTGAGGTGCTAATTAAAATGTATATTCCAGAGTAGCAATACCGACTTAGTGTCTCCTAATCTCTGTGACAGGAGCCCTAGAATGTATAATTTAACACAAACCCTTTAAGAGATTCTTATATACATTAAACTCAAGACTTTTCCCTGTCTTATAATAATAGATAATATTTCTATTGCACTTACCATAGAGTAGGCATTGATATATACTTTATGTACAGTAGCTCATTTAATTTTCACAAAACACTTTGAGATGTTATGACTTAGGGAAAAAATGAACTATCCTGACAAGAACACGAATTCCCACTGTCCATTTATTTGTAGTGCACTGATTGTAAATGAGATGATAACATATGATCTATAAGAAATGAGGCAAGATTTCAGTTTTAGTTGGTAGGCAGTTACAAAAGTAATATAGAGAATTCTTGCTTACCCTTCACTCAGAATGAATTATTTAAAAATCACTTTATCCATTTTCTGATGCTATAAAATAATACCACAGACTTGGTGATTTTATCAGAACTCTTCCTCATTATAAAAAATATTCCATGCTTCCACTCTTGCAATAATGGCGTTAATCCATTCACAAGGGCAGACCCCTCATGAGTAAGTAATCACCTCCTGAAGGTAGTGCCTCTCAACACTGTTGCACTGAAGATGAAGTGTCCAACATGGGCATTGGGGGAAACACATACAAACCACAGTACTACTGGAGCAGTTCAGTGATTTCATTGTGACTTTTTCCACGGTAGAGTGAACTTATTCAATCTTTAAGAATTAGTCATAGATAATGGGGTATTTTGGTGAAAAATTTGGAACTTATCCCCATTGTTAGTTTAGGTTCTTAGAATTTGCTCACCAATACATTATCTTGAGCAGCAAAAACTTTTCTCCAAGGACAAATTTGAAGGGATAATAAAAAATTGAATATGGACAAGGTGGTTATTAGAAGTTAGGATACCCAGAAGTAGATCAATGGAACAGAATACAGTCCAGAAAAAGAGACCAACACAAATATAGTCAACTGACTTTTTAAAAAAAAGAGCAAAGAGGAGCCGGGCGTGGTGGCGCACGCTTGTAATCCCAGCATTTGGGAGGCTGAGACTGGAGGATCCGGGTTCGAGGCCAGCCTCAACTACCTAGTGAGGCACTCCACAACTTAGCGAGACCCGGTTTCAAAATAAAGAATAAAAAATAGGGCTGGGGGTATAGCTCGGAGGTAGAACGCCCCTGAGTTCAATCCCCAGTACCGCAAAAATAAATAAATAAATAAAAAAAAGAGCAAAGACAATTCAGTGGAAGAAAGAGATTATTTTTGGCAATTGGTGCTGGAACAACCAGAGATCCATATACCAAATATACCACTCCCCCCCAAAAAAATCTGGGTACAGAATTTATACCCCTCACAAAAATTAATTAAAAATGGATCAAAGACCTAAACATAAAGAGTGAAACTGAAAACTCCTATAGCATAGCAGAAAATCCAGATGACACTGAGTAAGTAGGGTGGTGACTTTTTAGATATAATGCCAAAGGCAAGATTCATTAAAACAATTGTTACAATAAACTTCATTAAAATGAAAACTTCTGTTCTGCAGAGACACTTTAAAGGGAGTGAGAAGACAATCCACAGACCAAGAGATATGTCTTTGCAAAAGGCATATCTAACAAAGGCCTGTTATCTAAAACGTACAAAGAATTCCTAAAATTCATATGAAAAGATGTTCTATATCATACATCATTAAGAAATTGCAAATTAAGACAACAATGAGAGGCCACTGCATACTTATTGGAATGGTGAAAATCCTGAACACTATCAACATTAATGCTAGCAAGGATATGCAGCAATAGGGCTACTCTTCTAGGGATTGATATCCAGGATACATGAGGAACTCATGAACTAAACAGATAATTCTCAAAGCTACATTGAGATTTCATTTCACTCCAGTTAGAATGATAATCATGGATAATACTAAATGCTGGTGAGGATGTGGGGGAAAGGAACACTTACACATTGTTGGTAGAATTTGGAAATTAGTATGGAGGTTCCTCAAAAGACTAGGAATGGAACCGCCATATGACTACTTCTCGGTATTTACTCAAAATAATTAAAATCAGAATACTACCCTGATACATGCCTATCCATATTAAAAACAGTTCAATCGATAATCGCCAAATCATGGTACTAACCAAGGTGTCTCTCAATAAATGAATGGAAAAGGAAAATGTGGCATATACACACAACAGAATTTTACTCAGCCATAAAGAAGAATGAAATTATGTCATTTGCAGGAAAACTGGTGGAACTAGAGCACACCATTCTACATGAAATTAAGTCAGATTCAGAAAGTCAAGGGTCATGCGTTTCCTCTCATATGTGACATCTAGAGAGAGAAAGGGGGGGAAATGCAAAGAGGATCTCATGGAACGAGAAAGGAGACCAATAGGGTAAAGAATGGGGGTCATGGGGAGGGAAATGAGGAGGGAATGGGGAGGTACTGGGGAATGAAATTGACCAAATCGTATCATGCACATGTACGAGAATATATCACAACGGATCCCCTATTATGTGTAATGATAATGCACCAATAACAATTTTTTTTTTTAAAAAAAGATGGAAGGCTGTTATTCTCTCCTTATTTTTCACCAAGAATTCCCAGGAGCTCCTGACCTTTTGCCTTGGCTCCTCCCGGTTCCATTTATCCCACTCTGAGGCTGATGGTAGCTTCATGTTATAGGAGGTCATGCATGAATGCTCTTTCCAATCTCTATCTGTGGATCCTTTCATTCCTCATAGCTTTCCTTTAAAGTCATTAAAACTCAAGTCTCAACATTTGAGAGAATTGACTATAATATATTTAAACAGCATGCCATTCAAATTATTTTTAAAAAGCAATTTTCTACTGTAGATTTAGAAACCAGCAGATCTATTTTAGCTAGCATAATTTCTGATTAACCAATTTAATCTTTTCAAAATTACATAAGCAAACCTGAAACAAGCCTCCATCAATTTTTTGCCTTTGGATGTAACATAATATTTTAAAAAATGAACCAAATAGAGTAATTAGCCCCCAGGCAGAGCAAATGACTCTAATAAGCCATCTTCTGCAACATTCCTTTGGCTTAAAGACTGAAAATGAAAATAAAAATGTGGCAGCCCAGGGGTTAAAGCTCTGCATGTGCCCTATTAAGCAAAGGTTGGTGCGTAGCCTTACCTTCCAGAAGAAGCTCAAAAAGAAGAGAGAATTGATATATTCCCTAGAGGCTACCAAAGCTCTTTTCTGATGGTCCCATGTGATTTGCAGAAGTGCTTAGCTGCCTTCAATTGCATGGAGGGATAGTTTTAATTCTTTAGTTAAGTCAGTATTTGTTTGCTTTCAATTTCATTATTTGTACTGCACAAGATCACAAATTATTCCAGTTGTAGTGGACAGACATCAATCTTTATGTTTTAAAAAGGAGGTGTGATCTATGTGATTAACAACCTATCTTTAGAGGTTAGGTCTTAGCTCTGGGTCTTAAGCTCTGACTAAGCTCCAGATTCCTTGGTCAAAATATTTCCTCAAGCAATCTGGACCTTGTTTTTCACATTTGCATAGAAGGCTAGATTTGACAATTTCCAAGATTCTTTTCAGTTCTAAAATGTCATATGTAAATATAATAGCTACTAAAAAGATAGCAGGTAACCCTCAAGTCCATGATATGGCCAGTAGAATTCTTTCTTTGCTGGGAATTTTCTTCATTGGATTAATTATACTTCACTTGACTTTACACCACAGGTCTTTCTTTCTTCTTCTTCTTCTTCTTTTTTTTTTTTTTTTTTTTGCGGTACTGGGGATTGAACCCAGAGGACATTCTACCTCCAAGCTACACTCCCAGTCCTGTTTTTTTATTTATTTATCTTTTTAATTTTGAAACAGTGTCTTGCTAGGTTGATGAGAGTCTCATTACTTGCTGTGGTTGTTCTTGAACCTGCAATCCTCTAATCTCAGCCTCAAGTACTGGAATTACAGGTGTGCACCACCATGCCTGGCTACACAGATGTCTCTAAAAATCTTTAAGCATTAGAACCACCTGACAGGTATGCCTGCTGTTTCAGTCAGCGTTATCACTGCTGTAACCCCAAACACCTGACCACTACAACTTAGAGGAAGAAAAATTTATTTGCTCAGAGTTCTGGAGATTTTGGGGGTTCAGTCCATGTCAGGTTGGGTTGCTCAGAGTATGGTGGTGGGAGGCAGAGAGAGCATGAGCTGAGAGACTCTACTCTCACATCTTGAAAGCTAGAAGCAAGAGGGAGAGCAGGAGGAGGAGGGACCATATGTAATCCTCAAGGTCATACCTGCGAGGTCCCTCCATAGCAACCAAGCCCCGCCCCCAACATGGCTGCCTTGTGCCAGTAAGGTCTAGGGGGACATTCTAAATCCAAATTAAAGTGTGGATTTTGATTTGTTTGTCTTAGAGTGTGACTAGGAATCAACCTTTATGTAGATTCCTATGCAAATTGTCTTCATGTGGTCTCTGAGGAACTGTTTATTGTAATTCCTGTTGAACAGTGATTCCCAACTTTATAGAACTTTATAACACTGACCAGGGGACAGACTACCGTGGTTCGAATGTCTCCATCAAAAGTCATGTCAAACTTTAAGCCTCACCATGAGCTACTAAGAGGGTGGAAACTTAATCCAACTATGGTATTCCAAGGTGGATTCTCTGGGAGATGATTAAAGGAGGCCATAGGGTGGGGCTCCAATCCAAGGAAGGCAGGAGCTTTTTAAGACGAGGAGGGAAGAACTGAGCTCCACCCTGGCCAGAAAAGTCTCACCAGATGCAGCTGTCCAATCTTGAACTTCCCAGGATTCAGAATTGTGAGCTGAGTAAATGCTTTCTTTAGAAATTACTCAGCCTGTGGTATTTAGTTTACATATATATGTGTGTGTGTGTGTGTGTATTAAATATATATGAGCAGCATAAAATGGATTACGACAAACTTTCTTGTGCTGTTAATGGAAGGTCACTTCATTGATTTTCACCCTGGTTGAGGGCCCTGCTAATAATATGTATAAATGGCAGAAAGGGTCAAACTTGGAGACTGTCAACAGTCAAACATATGAAGTCACGTGCTGTGGTGCACACCTGTAATCCCAGTAGTGGAAGCTGAGACAGAGTACTACAGGTTCAAGGATAGCCTCAGCAACTTAGGGAGAGTCTGTTGCCAAATAAAAAATACAATAGGGCTGAGGGTATAGCTTGGAGGTACAGTGCCTTGAATTCTGTCCCCAGTACAATAAATAAATAAATAAATAAATAAATAAATAAATAAATAAACAAACCTAAAACAAGGAAAACAAAAAACATCTGAAATAGCCAAGGGGCTGGGAGTGTGGCTCAGTGGTAGAATGCTTGCAAAAGACTCTGCAAAAAAAAAAAAAAAAAAAAAAAAAAGACTGTTTCTTACACCTGTCTTCTGTCTTCTGCTTACTTGCTCACTTTATGGTTACTTTGCTTTTCTTTTTAAAAATTTAAATTCAAAGCATACATCACTGCACTGATAAACTTTAGAAGTCATGTGTTTTCTTCCAACTACTTCTTTGCTACATTCTATTAATTTAGATATGTTATGCTTTAATTATCATTCAATTCAATATATTTCAAACTTCTTTTTGACATATGAGTTTTTAGAAGCTTTCCTTTAAATTCCAAATATTTGGGCAATTTTTCTAGATATCTTATTTTTGTCATTTTCTAAATTAACACTATTGTGGTCAGAGAATATACTCTGTTGTATGAGTTCTTTGAAGCTTACTACAACTCTTTTTAACTCAGAATATTGTCTGTCTTATTTAGTCTTCCCTCCGTGTTCCAGGAGACTGTATGTTATACTGTCATTAGATGTGGTATTCTATAAATGTCAAATAGGACAAGTTGTTTGATAATGCTCTTACAATTTTCTGTATTTTTGCTAATTTTTTGTCTTTCTTATGAATTCTTAAGAGTAGAGTATTAAAACTTTCCTATCATTATGAAATGCTCCCTTTTTTAAATCTCCTTTTTTGAGGTCTATTTTATCTGTTTATATAGTTACAACTGATTCCTCATGCTTAATTTTTGCGTGTCTTACATTTTAGTTTTCCTTTACTTTGTTGGTGTTATGTTAAAGGCATGTTTCTTGCTAACAGTTTGGTCGTGATTTTTTATTTAGTTATAATCACTGCCTTTGTATTGGGGAATTTAGACTATTTACAACTAATAAAATCATTAAAATTTTTGGGATTAAGTGGATCATTTACTTATACATTACTCTGCTTCTTTTTTCTTGCATTTTTGAGAGGGCTCTTGCATTATAGTTTGGAATATCTCCCAAAGGCCCATGTTTTTAAAGTTTGTTCCCTAACCTGGGACAGTTGGAACATGGAGGAAACATTAAGAGGTGAGGCCTACTGGGAGGTTTTCTGGTTATTAGGGGTATGACCTTGAAGGAGATAGTGAGATCCTAGCCCTGTTTTTTTCCTCTTTTTTTTTTTCAACCAGCTGTGAGGTGACTGACTTTGCTCTCCCATATACTTCTGCCGCGATATACTGCCTGACCCAGGCCTAAAGCAATGGTGCTAATTCGTCATCAACTGGAATCTCCAAAACTGTGAGTTAACATAAACCTTCTCACTTTATAAGTTGATTTACCTCAAGTGTCTGTTATAGTAATAAGCTGACTATTTTGTAGTGAATCAAGTAGAGTTGTTTTGAAATTTATTTTACCTATTCTACTGATGTTTTTATTGTGTCTTATTTTTTCTTTAATTATGTTCTAGAGATTATAGTTTGCGGCTTTAACTTCTCAGAGTCTACCTTAAAATGTTATCTTCAAAAAATTTTAAAAGTTTACAATAGTATATATCTAATCATAGATCTTCATTTTATTATTAAAAATATTTTACTTTTACCAATGCTAGAATTTCGAATGCATTGATAATATATAATTTCATTTCAAATAGTCAAGAAAATCATCGAGGAATTTAAAGACACATGCATTATTAAAAGCATAAATGGTAATATTTTTAAAGACGCTTTATGCTTACTACATATTACTACTTCTGGTGTTCTTTAATTATTTCCAGTGAAACTCTATATTCATCTGGTATAATTTCTCCTAAGACTAAAAATTTTATTTAGTATTTCTTACAGTGCAGATATGGCATAGATTAATTATTTCAGGCTTTGATTGAAAATGTACTTTATTGTTTCCATTTTGAGGGATATTTTATTTGAATATATTATTGTGTACTGAGATATATTTTGTGTGTGGTACTGGGAATTGAACCAAGTAGCATTCTACCTCTGAGCTACGCCCTCAGCCCTATTTTTTATTCTTTTTATTTTGAAAGAGGGCCTCATGAAGTTGCAAAGGGCTTCACTATGTAGCTGAGGCTGGCATCGAACCTACAATCTTCCTGTCTCAGCCTTCCAAGTACAGGGATTGCAAGCATGCGCCACGACACCCAGCTCTAAAATGGTTTTTGAACAACACTTTATGCTATCCCCTATTCTTGTGGCCTTCATTTTTCACTTGTAAAGTTGGCTGTCATTCTTGCTTCCAAACAGGTAACAGTCACTCATTATTCAAATTCAGTCACTTGTCATTATTCAAATTCAGCTATTTGCTAAGTTTATTTGTGATCTCCAGATCAATAATTGCAGCACTTTTATCATTATTCATGGAGATGTGCAGAGTGACAAATGTTTGATCCACCTGATGTGCAGGTTACCAGTTGTGACTGAACAACACCCCCCGCCCCATCAGCTCTCATATTATGACCCAGGGTTCTTTTTGTGATCTACTTAGTGCCGCATTTTTTGCCTTTTTTGGTGCTGTCTGTTGGTAATTTCATTGTTCTACAAGGTCTCCATGTGTAGTTAAATCTGTCTGGTGTTAGAGTCATGGGTACTTTGGTTAGGAAAATGTTCAACCCATGTCATTGCTGCATCACCAGCATGTTTCAAAAGGTAATCCAGTGTGGAAAAAAAGCAAATTTTCATGGGAGGAAGAGTCTACAGATTCTGCAGGAATCTGTGGCAGAATTTTAGAAGTATCAGTTAAGTGTTGTATAGGAAAAAGGTTATATGGAAAAGTATGTTTTCAATGTTGATTAGATTTGCTTGTTTTATAAGGATATTGGCAAATAAATCTATAAAATACAAGTAGGATTTCAGTTGATGAAAATACTGTAACTGGAGGATCTCAGGAACCTAACTATGTTTCCTCTAGGAAAAATACTTCTGTATTCAGCGTTTGCAATGGCTTTACAGAACATAATTTCCACAAAAGCAAGAATCAACTATAGGTCTTTTGACCTGTATGCTTTACAAATTTTTCCTATTTGGATGACATAATTTTGACTCTACTGCTCCTTAGGTTTAGGTTTCTTTGTCTATTTACTCATAAGGCTTGCTGAATTTCTTAGGTTGGTGTTTTTTGTCTTTAGTTAACTATGCAAAATTCTTAGCCATTACCTCTTCATATATTTCTTCTGTCTCCATTCTTTCCCTCCTCCTTCTGGGACTCCATGAATGTTAGACTATTTGATATTATCTCACAGATCTTGGACGTTGAGTGTATTTTATTTATTTTCCCCTTTGTTTTCAAGTTTGCATTTATTAACCTATCTTAAATTTTACTGCCCTTTCCTCGCTCTGCTTCATCTAGTCTGCTCATAATTTCACTGAAAAATAGTGCTTTAGTTTATTCTAGACTGTTCATTTGGCTTTTTTATTTATTTGCAAATTTCTATTATCTGCTCATTATGATTGCTCATCTTTTCAAACAATGGCTTTATTTTTCATAATTATTTAAAAGTCCTCATACTTTCAGCATCTCATCTCATCTCTGGATCTGATTCCATTGTCTGTTTCTTCTCTTGATAATAGGTCACATTTTCTTGCCTCTTTTTATGTTAGAAGTTTTAAAATCAAATCTTGTTGTTCTATGTAAGTGTACAGTTAAAATGGAAATAAAAACATTTCTGCCAAGAACAATGTCAGCGTTGACTCCATCTATAAGCACTTAATCAGCTGTTTCTGGGTATTCTTATTTTAGAAGGTAGATTCATGTGACCACAGTCCTCAGATTTTCTGCTGTTCAGATAAGAATATTCCCAGGGCATGGTGCCACATGCCTGTAATCCCAGTAACTGGTATGCTTAGACAGGAGGATTGTAGGTTTGAGGTTAACTTCAGCAACTTAGTGAGACCCTGTTTCAAAATAAAATAATAAAATAGGGCTGGGAGTGTAGCTCACAGATAGAGTGCTCCTGGGTTTCATCCCCAGTATCACGAAAACAAATAAAAATAAATACATAAAAAAAATAAAATCAGGCTGGGGTATCATGCCTCTGAGTTCAATTCCAAGAAGACAGACAGAGAGGAAGAAATAGAAGGGAAGAAACTAATAATATTTTCTTTAGCAGAACTTGTGATCTGAGTGCCTGGGTTCATCTTAGTTTTCCTGCTCTCATCCTTTAAAGATCTTTCTGTACTTGTAAGAACAGCTTTCCTGCCCTACCCTGATCTTCCCATAAGCACTTGGTGAAGACCTATGGAAAATAATTGGTGGATACATACAGCTCCTCCTCCTCTTTCTCCTATCTAGAGCATCTTGAAATTATAAATCTTCATGCCAGCACACTCCTGGCCTTAGAAACCTAGACAGATATCCAATTGTGTACTTTTTACAGTTTTTACCTACCTCTGTTAATATAAGGGATGAAACTAGCCATGGGTCACTTTTTTTCCTAGGAAGAACCATCAGTTTCTGAATTTTATTTGCTCATGTTTCTTTGTGACCTTAGTTCTTAAGCAGACTTAAAAAAAACACAATTCTATGATTTTGTAGGGTACCCAGCTGTTTTATTTTTAGGGTGGGAGAGACATTCTCTTGAGACTTTTTTATGTGTTAAGTAGAAGCAGACAGCAGACGTCTCTCTTGTCTATGTCTTCAAATTTTCTTTTTAGTCTCATTTTTCTCTTAACTATAATTTCAAACCACCCTGAGTTTAAAAACAAAGAAATAACAACAACAACAATTCTTGTTTGGTCATGTATTCTTTTCTCTCTATGGCCATAAATCTTTATCCCTTGCCCCCACTCCCAAACTAGAAAGAACATTATCCTCTTGTGTCCTCTAGTTTTTTTCCTCTTAGTCTTTTCTCAAACCACTGGTACCTAGTTTCTGGTCCAACTACCACTGGGACAATTCCTGTTCATATTTCTTACAATTGCAAATTAATGACTTTGAATTCATGTTTTATTTAATCAATTGCACTCAAACATTAGACAAGTTTTATTTCCTGGGAATTTCCCTATTGGTTGGTAGTATAGTTTTTCTTTCACATGTAAGTTTTCCTTTTCCACTTATTTTTTTGTTTGTTTTTAAATGTCAATTCTGGCATGGTGATGCATGCCTGTAATCCCAGTATACGAGAGACTGAGACAGGAGGATTACAGGTTGGAGGACAGTCTCAGCAAATAGTGAGACTTTTATTATCTAGCAAAACCCTGTTTCAAAATAAAAATAAAAACAAAAAATAGGTCTGGGGGCATAGCTCAGAGGTATAATGCCCCTAGGTTCAATCTCCAGTAACACTCACACCCACACCCACATCCACACACCACACACGTGGTCATTTTTCCTGACACTCTAACTTACTGAGATTTTTGTCATCTTCTGGTCCATCTCATTGGTATCCAGTAGCTTCAACTAAAAACTCTGCTTCCCAGGTCTGTGTATTAATCTGCCTTAGAGCATCACCATGAAATGTTCCTATCTCTTTTTCCTCTTCTCCATTAACTTTCCACTCCTTGAATCCTTTTTATCATGGAAAATCATGGCATCCTGGATGTGGTTACCCAAACTAGAAATCTGAAAGTTATTCTTAATTTCTACCTTTTCCTTAATCAAATCAACCCCTCAGTCCTATCCATTCATCTGCTCTGCATTACTCTAAAGTCACTCCCTCTTTCCAGCCCTATTGTCAAGTCTCTAAAATTACAGGCCCGCCACCTCTCACTGTGGCTATCCTTCTTTAACTGTCTCGCTGCAGTGTAATCAGTCTGAGCTCTACTGCTAGAGTCTAACATTACAGTCTGCTCATTTCGCCCCTCTAGTTGAAAGCTGTTTCCCCTTCATCTATAATGTTGAGCATGTAAGAGACACTTGATATTTTTGGAAGACTGAAAAAGAGGTAAACATCCAAGTCACACTGGAATATACCCGAGGCCTTTCGATCTCTGGTCTTCCCCTCGGTTTCCAACCTGACCTCCTGCTCTTCTGCTCTTTGCTTTTTGGATAGGAGCAGATATCAAGTTTTACAGTTTCAAGAACAAGCCCCCTTTCCATTGACATGTTTTTCACTTTTTATGAAGACTTTGATTTCAGTTGGTCTCTCCATTCAGTTCCAAATGACCTTCACAAGACTATAGATGATTAGCTCCTAACAGGTGAACTTTATGTTTTCTGCTTAGTATTTTTGCACCCCGTAAAGTGTCTGGCATGTAAAACTCACAAAAAAAGTAGAAAGAAAAGGGCATGAGTTCCAATTAGGTTATAGCATATTAACTCAGAAGCTGGTTTTGACACATTAAAGCCTGTGGAGTTGGCTTGTTTATTACTTACTAAGGATATTTTCCCTTGATTGGGAGGAAATCACTGATGATTAAGGAAACATTTAGAGGGGTCATGATGTGGAGCAAAAATGATAGGGATGTGATGTTTTTCCTTCTTATTTATTTATTTATTCATTTATTTTTTTGTGGTGCCTAAGATTCAACCCTTCTACCTCTGAGCTACACCCCAAGCCCTGTTTAATTTTTCATTTTGAAACAGGTCTTTGCTGCATTGCTGAGGGTCTCCTTAAGTTGCTGAGAGCCTCACTAAGTTGCTGAGGCTGGCTTTGAACTTGCAATCCTCCTCTCTTAGACTCCCAAATACTAGGATAATAGGTGTGCACCCTCATGTCTGGCTTCATTTTTATTTTATGTTTCCATTGGGGAAGAGATAATAAAGTGTTGAAGAAAAGCAGTTGCCACGTTTTTTCTTTTTTCTTTGCAAGACTCTTTATAGGGCGAGTGTTGAGCACAAGCAGGAGGAAATCTCAGTTTCTCATTAATGTAGTTCAGGCAGCAGGAGGAAGTTTTGCTGATCTTACGAGCTCCCCAGGAGGGTTTGGATGGTGCGGTCATATCAACACCTGCAGGCAGAGGAGGCAGGAGTGCAGGGAATGTGAAGAGTAAAGTCAAGGACATGTCAGCAATAACACAGTAGCTGCTGACTTGATGAGACAGGTGCTTTTTACACATTAGATTTTTGCTTTATTTTTATCTTGAGGTACATATGATACATACAGGGTAATTATTGGCCTTGTGATTTTTAGTAAGGGGTTAATTTTTTAAATGAAATGCATACAGGTGAGTTGTGAATGTCAGTTTTTGCGCAGTCTGTTTTCTTGCGTGAGCATTGTCTTTCCATCTTTATACATTCTACATGTGCCAACTGGTGAGGCAGAGAGCAGGGATATCAAGGTCTTGGTACCCAGAAGGGAATGACTTGTCTCTAGATGGCTGCCCTTGAATTTATGGATCTAAGGCATGTGTGACTTAATCGGCAAACGAGAGAAGCATCTGGGACTCAGCCATTGTTTTATCTTTAGGTGAAAAATCAAAGACACTTCACTTACTGCTCTCAAAAATATAAGCCAGACAGGTGGGGCTTCTGCCATGTGATAAAAACATAAGAAAAAATTCATCAAGTTGTAAAATAATGTACTTGACTGGGAATCCAGCACATCATATTTCAATTGTGTAATCTTAAGCAAATTTAATATTTTCAACTGCACAACAACAGTGGACTGGGATTTGCTTTTCTTACTTCATAATGTTAAGACATTTGATAAGCTGTCTGAACATGTTCTGAGTAATTTGGAGTGCTACATAAAAGTGACTTATTATTGTTTTACTATTTTCATGACTACACTGCAGGTCCTGGAGTTGCCCATCTATCCTTTGGGAGGTGGTGTTAGGATATTTGTCTGTATGGCATGAGATCACACGCAGATAAAAATATGGACTTTGCAGTCCTTGAAACCAGAATTTACATTCCAGCTATACCGTGTATGTGTGTGTGTGTGTGTGTGTGTGTGTGTGTGTGTGTGAGAGAGAGAGAGAGAGAGAGAGACAGTCCTTGGGGAAGCTTACTTCTCTGTGCCTTCAATTTTTTGTTTTTGTTTGGTTTTGGTTTTAGTTTGAATCTGTAAAATGGGACTACTAGCCTTCATAGATTGGTGACAGGTTCAAATTAAAACAAAATAATGAATTAAATAATTCAAGTAACCCATGTTCTTGGGTATTATAAGCATGTGATAAATAAGCTCTGGGAAGTAGAACACCTCCATTTTTCTGAACGAATGGCTGGAACCGTGACAGTGAACTATGAAAGCCATTGTTGCTTCAGTATACATGAATTTCATAAAAGGGGAAGTTTCTTCATTTTTTTTTTTTTTAACTTACGGGTGTAGATTCATTAAAAAAAAAAAAAAAAAGCCCATGAATATCTGTTTTCACAACAGTTTGTCAATTTCTCACACTGAAGTCTGCCAAACTCTGAGCATAGCTGTTGCTCAGCCAGGACGACAGCTGTACAATGTGGTGAGATGCTCAGCACGTACTGTGACCAGTAGGAACGGCTTCATTCATCCGTTTCTTCATTCATTCTCAACTCTGTATTCACTTTACCAGGTAAATGCACATGCCCAAGTCCGTGACTCTTAAGGGAATGTGACAGTTGATAGGAAAGCAGAATACGAATAAGGTAATAGCTTCATAATCATGCCCTTTTGACTTGGAATACATTGTCCTTAACCATGTTCTGCACTAGCACAGTGAGTTGGCCCAAAGTGGCCTCCCTATCTAGTGAATTATACTAGTGCGCTTGATGCAAGTAGGTTGGGACATCACCTGAGTCTCCTCTTGTAGCTAAGCAACCGAGCTCAGCCAACCACAGTAGCTGACCCCTCAGCCAATCCCGAGCTCCAGGCTGCCAAATTATGCCCAAATAAGGCAAGTGCTGGACCGCACCAAACTGGTCATCCCCGTATGTCACTTCCTGTCCTGATTATAAAAATAGTCCACCAGATTGAATTATCTTTAGTCCAGAATACTGCCTGGTTTTAGAAAGTTTCTTTCTTTTTTTTTTTTCTTGCTAAAATAAATTCAGTTGAATTGATTGTATCTGTTTTTTCTTTTAGTAGTCCATTAGGAAAAAACAAAACAAAACAAAACCTCAATAGCTTAGAGAAACATATCACTTAAGAGATGGGAGTTTGACAATTAATTTTGGAAGCTAAAATATGTAGTAAATTATACATATATATAATTACATATATTATACATAGAATATATGTTTTAGTTCATAGTTCAAGTAGCTCAATCTTCAGTGAGTGCATTGTTAAACTGTAGATAGATACTGAAATACTAAGTGAATGAATAGAGAAATCATTTTAGGTGGTTACAATCCACATGTGGCTTTTTTTCCTGCTCCTGTTTCATCTGAGTGCTTCCATGTGACTGGTCACTGAGCTCCAGCCTGAAATTAAACTGGTCTGGTTCTGTGTCTTGTGCACCCACCTTGGGGACGGGACTGACTTCTGCCTTCTCAGAACAAGGTTCTATGGATGTGGGGTGGCATTTCTTCTCTTCACCCAATATTTATATTATGGGAACAGTAAAACCTATCTTGTTATTTATTTATTTTTTTGTAAGGATTAAAATCTGTCATTGAAGAGCTTTCAAGCTTTCCTTGAAGGACATACTCCTATTTCTTGACTTCTCTTTTCTTTCTGAAAATGCCATTTTACTATTTCCTTTTAGTATGTGTAACAATCACAGCTTCCTGTGAATGTTTTGAATGGTTTGAGTTACCATTATTTTTTGTCATTAACATATCATTGTTGAAGGACAGGTTGGTGAAGGATGGGAATTATAAATGCAGAAGCAGGAATTTTAAGAATGAGAAAAGTCAGGGTGGGATGCGGAGAAGGAGAGGGTTATGAAGTTTAAAGTTGGAGCTGAAGCACAGACACACCCGTCCTAAAGAATCTCCCTGAAATTACCTTAAAACAAACTTTTTCCCTAAACATCTTAACCAAAAGAGAGATATATAAATATATGAACTTTTCAGTCCTCCCCACCGTGTGACTAAAGAAAAATATTTATAACTTATTATAAACATACTTTTGAATGTAAAAAATCTGTTTCAATACTCAACAGTGTAAATAATAGCTATGCAAATATTAACAAACTAACTCTTACTAGAGTTCTTTGTCCACCAGGCAACAAATGTCAATCATAAGCTACTTTAAGAAAATCAGCCACACTTCCTGCTTTGGGTCTCTCTCTGTCACAGTCCTTCCAGAATTAGTGTAGAAGGTGGACCTCCCATCATTTCATTTCCATGGTTAAAAACTTTAAATAGCTTTTCACAGATGTTCTCTGCCTAGGTCCTTTATTATTTTATCTTACCTTAGTATGTTGCCATACTAAGGGTCAAACCCTAGACAAGCACTGTAACATTGAGCTACATCTCCAGTCTCAGGGTCTTTATTTTCTCAGAGACTCATTATAGTGTGGTAACTATTTTTCCAGGGACTGATCATTAGGTCCAAAAGTCATGAGTTCAAATAGATTCTAAATAAATATGTGACTTTAAACAATTCAATTAAGTTCTTGGGGAATCAGCTTCCTAATCAATAAAATGGGGATATAATTTATATCATATAATGTTACCCAAACTATTAAGTATAATTAAAGACAATCCTATAGTATTAAAATAATAAAAGTATAAAAGTATAGTATTCACTATAATAATCCAGGAATTAGTAAGGAAATTTCTGTTTTATCTGTTAACCTCTACTCATTTGGTATGTGATTTTACACTTCACTGTACCATTATTCAAATATTTTTTATTGTGCTACCTTAAACATAGTTTTCTTATGGGCAAGGACTTTTTTTTGTAATCACTGTGTAGTAGGGGCTTAGAAATGCATGTTAACTTAATGTTGAAGAGGAAATATTTATTAAACACCTAAAATGTTGAGTCATTTTCTATGAAATCAAGGTAGGGAATAAATAGTTATAGATAAGGAATTACTATTGCTTAAGGCAGTGCTTAATTCTTTAGATGTCAAAGGGTTCCTTTAGGATTGTACATGGTTCTATGAAATAATTTATGTTTATTTTATTCATTTTTGTACTAGGGATTGAACTCAGGAACATTCCATCTCTGAGATACACCTCAACCCTATTTTTTGTTTTTAATATTTTTTTAAAAAATTTATACTTTTATTTGTACATTATAGTCTCATATCATAGTGTAAATCATAGTGATGGTGACATACATGCACACAGCACTTTGTGAGCGTTCCCCTTGCTTCCTCCCAGTCCTTCAGGGTATTGAGATGGACATTGGTATTCTCACATATAATATCGATGGAAGTAATTCCTTCACTGATCCTCTCTCTCCCCTCCCCTTCCCCTGGACCACCTCCCTGGAGGTGGAGTTTCTCCTCCATTATCTGAAGTCCCTCTGGTATCCCAATTATGCCCTAGCTTCAACATATGAGAAAAAATGTGTCCCTTCACTTTCTGTGACTGGCTAATCTTATTTAACATAATATTTTCCAGGCCCATCCATTTCCCTGCAAATTACATAATTTTGTTCTTCTTTATTGCTGAGTAGAATTCCATTGTGTGTATATTCCATAATTTTGTAATCCATTCATCTGTTGATGAACACCTAGGTTGGTTCCATAATTTGGCTATTATGAATTGGGCTGCTATAAACATGGATATGCATATATTACTATAATATTCTGATTTCAGTCCCTTTGGAAAGATACCCAGGAGTAGTATAGCTGGACCATATGGTGGATCTATTCCCAATTTTCTGAGGAATCTCCACACTGATCTCCATAGTGGCTGTACTAATTTGCAGTCCCACCAACAGTGTAGAAGAGTTCCTATCTCCCCAGTCCTCACCAGCACTTATTGTAGTTTGACTTCTTGATGATTGCCATTCTGGTTTGGGTTAGATGGAATCTCAGTGTAGTTTTGATTTGGATCTTCCTGATTGGTAATGATGTTGGACATTTTTTCATGTGTTTATTGGCCATTTATATTTCTACCTAGTTCAATTGCCCAGTTCTTGATTGGGTTTTTCTTTAGTGTTAAGTCTTTTAAATACTTTTTTATATTCTAGATACTAGTCCTCTATCAGAGGAATAGCTGGTAAAGAACTTCTTCCATTCTGTAGGACTTCTCTTTAGACTCTTGATGGTTACCTTTGATGAGCAGAAACTTTTTAGTTTATTGTCATCCCACTTATTCATTCTTGTTTTAATTTCCTTAGCTTTGGGGCCTTATTGTGGAAGTTTCTTCCTGTGCCTATATGTTGGAATGTTGGACCAATGCCCTTCTCTAGCAATTTCAGACACATAGACCAGGAGATATAGAAACAAATCCACACACTTATAGCCAGGTGATTTTTGACAAAGGTACCATACACATACATTGGAAAAAAATACAGCCTTTCAACAAATGGTGTTGGGGAAACTGATTATCCATTTGTAGAAAACTAAAATTAAATCCCTACCTCTCACCGTGCACAAGAGTCAATTTGTGATGGATCAAAGACCTGAAAAATAGACCAGAGACTTTGAAATTACTGTTTTTTTTTATTTGTGCATTGTAATTATACATCTTAATGAGGTACAAGCTGGTAGAGGCATTCATGCAAACAGCACTCAATTCCCACCCCAACTCCCACCCCATTCTTTCCCCCCTCCCTCCTTCTCATGTTCAGCTTAGTGACTGACTTTGATATGTTTGTGAATGTACATCATGTGTATTAGGGTGCTTCACTCTATTCCCCTCCCATCAGCTTCAGTTAGGTTGCCTTCTTTGCTCATCTAAGGTTTCTCCTTCTTCATCTAGAGTCCCTCCTATGACCCATTTTCTCCCTAGCTTCTGCAAATTAGGGAGAATATCTTATATTTTACTTTTTGTGACTGACTAATATCACTTAACATAATGTTTTCCAGTTCCATCTATTTCCCTGCAAATGATATGATTTTGTTCTCCTTTATGGCTGAGTAAAATTCTATTGTGCACATATCTCACAGTTTTGTAATCCATTCATCTGTTGATGGACATCTTTGCTGATTCCATAGTTTGTCAATTGTGAATTGTGTGACTACAAACATAGACACACATGCATTAGTCGGGTAACTTGGTTTCCATTCTTTTGGGTAGATACCCAGAAGTGGTATTGCTGGATCATATGGTAGATTCATTCCCATTTGTCTAAGGATCCTTCATATTGTTTTCCAAAGTGGTTGCACTAATTTGCAATCCCACCAACAACAATATATTAGGGTTCCCACTTCTCCACTCCCTCACCAGCATTTGTTGTTGTTTGTGTTTTTATTGATTGCCATTGTACTTGGGGTTAGGTGAAATCTCAGGGTAGTTTTGATTTGCATCTCTCTGATTTCTAATGATGTTGGACATTTTTTCATGCATTTATTGGCCATTTGTATTTCTTCTTTTGTGAAGTGTCTATTTAGTTCACTCGCCCAGTTTTTGATTGGGTTATCTGCTTTCTTAGCAGTGAGTTTCTTGAGTTCTCTGTATATTCTAGATATTAGTCTTCTATCAGAGGAGAGGTTGTCAAAAATTTTCTCCCACTCTGTGAGCTCTCTGTTGAGGTTCTCGATAGTTTCCTTTGTTGCACAGATGCTCTTTAGTTTAATGTAATCCCATGTATTGATCTTCCTTTGAATTTCTTGTGCCTTTGGGATCTTGTTGAGAAAGTTTTTCCTGTGTCTATGTTTTGAAGTGTTGGAACTATGCCCTCTTCAAGTAGCTGTAAGGTCTCTGGCCTGACTTCCAGGTCTTTGATCCACCTTAAGTTGACTCTTGTGCAAGGTGAGAAAGTGGAGGTTATTTCCATTTTCCTGCATATGGTTAACCAGTTTTGCCAACATCATTTGTTGAAGAGGATATTTTTTCCTCTGTATGTTTTTTGGCTCCTATGTCAAAAATCAATTTTCTGTAAGTGTGCGGATTTGTTTCTGAGTCTTCTATTCTGCTCCATTGGTCTATGTATCTGTTTTTGTGGCAATACCATGCTGTTTGTCCACTTCTCTGTTAGTCTTGATTGTAACTGATTTTAATTCTATTATTTCACTTAAAAATTCCCCTTTATACTTGAAATTTCCCAATAATTCTTCTGTGATACAATTCTCAATAGTTATGACATCCAAGTTGGGTTAGCAACATGTTCAACTCAAGCTACTATAAATCTCCTTCTTGGAAGAATTCTAGGGAAATAGAATGTAAAGTATTAAGGGTCCCTTAAGACAAACAGCTTCAATTCAAAGAGGGTATGGATATATACTCAAAATTAATACTCCATGTGCTCGAAAATCCTCACATATATTATAATCCTAGGGGAAAAGAAGTATTAAAAAAGCTTCCCCAAACACTTAGAGTCTTCTTTTCAGAAAGTTTAATTTTATTCTTAATAGAAGAAATGCCTGTAATGGCCTAAAATGTCATTTTTTTATATTGCACACCTCTTGGTTTAATAACCCTGAGGTTATAAGTGTAACTAAAATTTTCTTGATCAACTTTGAGATCTTATGAATATAAAAAGAGAAAATTATAAAATGTAGTAAATAATTCAAATTTCAGAATTTTTAAGTTTAAAAATTGTATCTCACATAAAGATTATAGATGTTTTCTGAAAAGAACTTGAAGCATTCAATCTTTTACATCATTTTTCCAGTTTAGTAAAGAATTTATTAGTTATGATGTCATCTCATTATACCTTTCAGTAAAACTTCACAAATGTAACACATTTTCTAGGGAAATGAGGGCTTTCAAAATATCACAGTGATTACTGTGTGATTATTTTACACCTCTGCAATTTCCTATTCCTTTGAAAGTAGGTAGCATGTATAGAGACAATATAATCAAAGAGTATTTTTAGGAGACTATGGTGTCTAATTCTTCTTTCTTAAAATTCATATTTTAAAAAATGTTCTAACTGCACTAATAGGTTCTCCAGCTACATTTTTTTCTTTCTTGGGCCAACTCAACAAAATCAATTATTATAGTAGGGTAACCTTAGAGAAATATGCAAGAAGGAATTATGCTTGGAGTGAGGATGTTGAACTTCGAGGTAGTAATCATGAAATAATGTTGTTTGGGACTCCTTGACCCAACATTCCAGTGTGACAATCTCAAACTAATAAAAAATATATATTTAAAGGTTAAATCAGACATCAAATATTTCAACTTCTTCTCATGGTTCCCTTGGCTAGTCCAAGCAGTGGCTTGTGAAGGAGGTACCTACAGCTGCTTAATATGAAACTTCTGTATACCTCCATGGACATACCTCAGAGGAGGGAGCTCATGAATAGTTATGTTAGATTTATAAGAGGCTAGCAGAGTCCATTTAAAAATTTCATTTTTTGTACATTTAAAAATAAGAACATAACCAAAATAACATCAACATAGTTAATACATTTCATAGTAACTTTCTCTGATATGCAGTCTATACTCAAATTTCATCAATGGTTCTCAAAATGTTCTTTGCTATATATCTGCTTGTCTAACAAGGATCCCACTGGAAGCACACACTGCATTGGGTTTTTCATCCCTTCAGTTGGGTCAGATGTGCCATGGATGTCCTATAGACAAATTTGTTCCATTACTAATTTTTAAATATTTTATCTTGTTTTCCTTAATAGATAGGACAAGTGTATAAACAGTTTGAATGACATTAGGTCATTGGTAGCCACTTTTTCCTGGTCAAAAGGCATAAAGTAGGAATTTATACTTAACATCTAAAACATATTTTTCCTCTAGGCTTTAAGGTATATTTCAATACAGCAGTTATCTTAAAATATTTAATGATTAAATATATATGGGGGATTTGTCTGTAATGAAGGCTTTTATGGACATGTAAAAGGATGTGCTTGTTATTCTGATTGTCTTATACCTCCTTACTCTACCATCACATATGTTCTTTCCTATTTAATCTTACATTTTTAAATCATATTACATATATATACATATATGTGAGATATATATATATATATATATATATATATATATATATATATATATATATATATTTTTTTTTTTTTTTACGGTGCTGGGGATTGAACTCAGGGGCATTCTACCTCCGAGCTATGCCCCTAGCCCTATTTTTTATTCTTTATTTTGAAACAGGGTCTCACTAAGTTGTGGAATGTCTCACTAGGTAGTTGAGGCTGGCCGTGAACCTGGATCCTCTGGTCTTAGCCTCCCAAATGCTGGGATTACAAGATGCGTCATCATGCCCAACTTTACCTAGATTATTAACCTGCATATTTTCTCCATATTCCTCTACATATTAAGAGAAAACTGCTGTGGTTTGGGTATGTTTTAAGCTTGTCTCTCTAAAAGTCCATATACTGGGAGCTGGGTCCCCAGTGTGGAGGTGTTGGGAGGTGATGTGACCTTTAAGAGGTGGGACCTAGGGGACACAATTATGTTAGGGGGAATCACTTTCTTATATGGATTAATGCCATCTCGCAGGGGTTCTAGCTAGATTCGTGCTAGATAGATATGGATAGATTACTACTGCAAAGTGGGTTGTTAGAAAGCAAGACCACCTCACCAGCTTGGCCCTCTCTGCATGTGGCTGTTTCCCATTTTGCTTCTTCTCCAATTTCTCTGCCATGGCATGATGTAGCCAGTAGAAACATCTTCAGAGGCTAGAGAGATGGGCTGCCCAATCTTGGACTTTCAGCTTCCAAACGGTTAGCTAAATAAATCTCTTTTCTTTATAAGGTTCCCAGTGATAAGCATTATATTATAGTAACACAAAACAAATACAGAAATCCATCCTTCTTGGAGACTAGGATTGACTCATTAGTTTTTAGTAGAAGGTAGTATATAAAATGAAAAGGCAAATTAAAGATAACTTATTGTTTCATGGTAAAAACTTAAACATGCCCTTTCTTTCTATATTTGGGGACTAGAGCCTTTTTTATTTTATTTCTTTTTGTAGTTGTTGACACTTTTAAATTTTTCAGCAGCATATTTAAAAAGTGAAAAAGACAAAATAACACTGTAGACAACATGTGCCGGGTGTTAAGTCCCTCATGGATGTTCTACATATGGAGAAATGACTTTAAGGGTTTCCTTCATTAACAGTGGTATGTCTTTAATTCTTGCTCTTGTATCTTGAGGAGCAAAATATGGGGTTTAAAATACTTGAAGTCCAGATTTAAAGTACCTGAGTTCTTATGGATGTGGGTAAGAATTCTTTTTATCCTTAGTATATTTTATCCTTAGTGTATCCTTAGTGTATTTTTATCCTTAGTTTATCCTTAGTGTATTCATATTGTATATGATTCTTAATTCATAGAACCTGGGAGGTTAATTTAGCAATATAAGTCATTTCATAAGTGCTGTTAATCATATACCACAGATGCTATATTTAAGTCCGTTGTTTTAATGAGGTTGTACCCTTCAAAGAATAGTTCTGGTCTTGCCTACTATTTCAAAATTTGGATTTTTAATTCAGTGACATATTTACTTTTCCAAGTATCATAGTTGAATTATTAATATACCACACGTGTGTATACGTGTACATGATATATGTGAATACCATATGTGCATACACATACCTGCATATTCATATATATATGAATTGCCGGTAGACATATACTTAAGTATTTGTCTTAAGTTTTTTGGAAGCAGAAAAAATTGAAAGTAAATGACCTGAAAGAGAACATTTCTATAAAGAAATGTAGAATATAGTATTTTCATACAAAATTGTTCCTTAAATATATTGCTTATGTTGCTTATTGGCATGACTCATGCACATTTTTAGTTTTTAGAGGAAAACTGAAGAATTGACATTGAATGCAAAGGCTTTTTAGTATTACTGTTTTGATATGCGCTGAGGTTTTATAAATTTGATACATGAAATTCCATTGTAAAGATAATTTTCCATATAGACTTATGTTATTATTTCTAAATATATAGTTGCAAGGTAGCAATATTTCCCATATGTTTGCTTATGAACCATTGTATTTGAATAAAGAGAGTTGGTTCAAATTATCTAAAATATAACCATGCAATATAAAACTGAAAATTCATTCCTGCAGTTGTTCTGAAGGCCAGCTCTTTGGGCTTCATTTTACAAGTTTCTTCACTAATAAAATGAGGACAATAATGTCTACTTGAAATGGTCAGTGTGAGGATCCTTGGATTGGCGCATTTAATGTCATTAGGTTAGTACCTAGCACAGTAGAGGACTCAATAAGTACTAGCTAGGGTTGAATTATTTACTTCAGTTTTTATCTTCTCCTCTACACCATGCACTACCACAGGCAAAAAGAGGACAAGTTTCAAGGTTAACATCTGAGTGAAGTATTCAGCAGTGGAGAAGATGAAATGTCGATACTTGTTTCTTTGTTGAGTTTCATCATGCGTCATGAGAAAATTAATGAATTAGGAATAGTTTTCAAGTATATTATGGAAAATTTACCAATATTTGAAATTATTACTTTATCTTGGACTTTCACTCTCCAAACTGTGAGGTAAACAAACCTCTTCTTTATAAAGCCCAGTGAGAGGCATGATGTTGTAGTAGTACAACATAGACTAATACAAAAATCCATCATTCTGGGGGCCTACGATATGAATTTCATTAGTTTTGAGTAGAAAGTGGTATAAAATGAAGGAAAAATAATAACTGACTTTCATTGTTTAATGATGAAAACTTAAATATGACCTTTGCTCATATATTTGGGAGTGTAGGCTTTTTCATTTTATCTCTTTTGGGAGACTTTGATGCTTTCTTTAAAGAAAGAAGGTTCTAGAATAATATTTTCCTCCCTGAATCATTTATTCATTTTCCTTTATAAAAAGGTAGGTAGGGATAGGGAAATTTAAAGAGATAATTTTAGAAAGTCAGTATTTAAATATTTGAAATACAGCTAGATAGGGATCTTTTCAATTTTGTTTTTAAATAATGTTGTGAAACATTACTATCATAATTTTTGGTTTGTCAATAATAATTACAGATAATTTTTTGCCAAATTGTTTCCTGTGTATTCCCAGTTCTTGCAGGTCATTACTCATTGAGACTAATAGGATGTGGTGGAAAGCATGGTTTGCAAAATATCCCTAAATAAATTTTTATACAAAAAAAGAATTACTTTTGGTTCACTTACTGTTAATAAATAATAGTTGCTTTCTGAATACTTTTGAGGATTTGGAAATAGCTGGCTTTATGCAGCAGTTTGTTCTCTTGATAAACCATGATTGCTTTATTTTATACTTTTGGGAAGTGGATGATATAAAGGGAAATTTAATAGGATTTAATGAAGGTTTACTGTCTAGCCTTTTCTATTTATTTCCATATGATCTAAGCTGTAATTTTTTCACAAGGAGATTGATTATGAGCTAGTTATAGAAAATATATGGGTCAAATTGAGTGAGGGGAAAAAAAAGAACTTACCTTGTGAGTGTAACCTGTAGGAAGGCAATGAATGACTCCACGAAGAGCTAGTCATGCCAAGCGAGAGCTGAACTGGTCAGTTCTTTATGACAACCTCAAGTTAATGCCTTGAGATCTCTAAGCCTCAATTTGCCCATGTGTGAAATAAGTATGACACAAAAGAATATATATATATCATTGGGCTGTGGTGAGGATTAAATGATACAACACACACCCAGGATTAGATGATATGATGTATACAAAGGTAGTTGGAAGTGTCTCCCAGGGTGACTTCATTAATTCCCATCACCTAATTCTGTCGTCTTGCTGGTGACAGCCAGAAGCTCTGATCTCTTCTTTACTGTCAGACCATTCATACTTACCACTGTCAGTTGAATATCATGAGAACATCCCTAATTTTACATATCCAACATGAAAGCTTAAATGTTCCACCTCAAATCCCTGCTCATGACCTTCCACATCTGTTACTTCAGCTTTCATTTTAAATGTCACTCTCTTCTCAGACCACCCTCTGCTCAACCTTACCTCCTAAAATTATCTCTGTATTACCTTTTGGATTGTTTCCTTCACTGTGCTCACCACACTTGCTATTGTTTTATTTACTCCTCAAGGAGTTTGTTTAATTTATCATGTCCACCAGAAAGAATAACATAATAATTATAATTATAACGTCAGGTATGCTATGATTGTATTTACCACTGTCTTCCTGGATTCTAGCAAAGTATATGTCACAAAGAAAATTTACAATAAATATTTGTAGAAGGAGAAACTGAATCAAGTGTGGTACCTAGAATGGTATAAGTGATTGATAAATACAGACTAGCATTGCTACTGTAGAATCTCAAATATCACATAATTAGTACTTTGAGTATATCGCTGCATTGATTCAGACTGTTTTATCTCACATATATATCATAAAGGCCCCTAGGCAGAGTTGTGTGAGAAATTTATTTAACCTAGCCAAGCACAATACATAGCATGGCATCTAGGCTGAGATATGATCCTGGCAAGGTTTCTCCTCTATACCAATATTTTATAGTGGCTTCAATTTCCTGTTCCTTTGTAATGGATATGTGTGCCATTTTCTTTTGGAACTATTTCATCTCTCACTCTGGGAGAAGCAAGCTGCTGGCTTGTGAGCAGCCTAGGAAGAAGCCCAGGTAGTGAGAAACAAAGCCTCTGGCCAACAGTCAGTGATGGACTGAGGCTCCCAGGAGCCACGTGGTTGGGCTGGGAACAGATTCTCTGCAGCCTTGTTTGATATTGAAGATGACTGTAGACACTGCTCATGAGAGACCTTGAGCCAAGAATACCCAGATAAATAGCCTCTGGATTTTTGATCCTCAGAAATTGTGTCAGTAGTAAATGTTTGTGATTTCAAGTTGCTAAACCTTGGGAAAATGTAAGCAGAACAATCACCTGATTTGACTGAAAGGGACAGAGAGAGAACAAAATGAACTCAGAAGTCTAAATTCTACTGGCAAGAAGAAGGCTTGGAAAACTACTTAGCTGCAGAGATGTGTTACTTTTATGAAAAAAAGGAAGAGTCACAACATGGAACCAGCAAGTATGGTGGCACATGCATGTAATCTCTGTACTTGGGAGGCTGAGACAGGAGCATCACAGGTTAGAAGCCAGCTTCAGCAACTGAGTGAAACCCTCAGCAACCTAGTGAGACTCTGTTTCAAAATAAAATGGCTGGGGATGTAGCTCCCTGGTTCAATCCCCAGTACCAAAACAGAAAACTAAAACCAAAACAAAAAAAAACAGAGCATGGAACTAAGAGTCCAGAGGGTAGGGCTGAGAGCCATGAAGAGTTATCCTTGGCCCTGAAATTCATCAAAGAACAGCGAACACCTGCTCACCTGGATTTTATATCTCTCACAGACCTAGGATTGCAGTATCCAGCTTGTTACACCTTTGTCTAGTTCTCTCTTTTTCTGTACCAGGATTGATATATATGACCAAAAGCAGAAGTGGTGGTGTGTCTTTTTGAGATTATTTATTAAGGCCAGCAGCTTTTATCTTAAGTTTTCTTCTCTCCATTTATCTTCACAGATTATGTTAATATTTGCCTTTACCAGACTGCATCAGGACATCTACAGAAATACTATTATTGTTATTCTTAATAGAGTTTCTATATGTTACAGTTTGCACAGGATAGACCTGAATTATGCTTATTAAGTTTCCTGTTTTACTCCCCCAATGTCCTAGATTGGATAATAGATTATATGTTCAAAATTATTATTTTTTTTTTTTTGCGGTACTGGGGATTGAACTCTGGGCATTCTACCTCCGAGCTATACCCCCAGCCCTATTTTTCATTCTTTATTTTGAAACTGAGTCTCACTAAGTTGCGGAGTGCCTCACTAGGTAGCTGAGGCTGGCCTCGAACCCGGATCCTCCGGTCTCAGCCTCCCGAATGCTGGGATTACAAGAGTGCGCCACCATGCCCGGCTTGTTCAAAATTATTGTTAACATCTCTGTCATCCAGCCACATGTCTATTTACATGTTCTAAAACCATCCAATTATGTGAGGTGTGTGTGTGTGTGTGAGTGTGTGTGTGTGTGTGCATTTGTGTATGTAGGGAGAGATGGTTGTGTCAGTGAGAAATAGAAAGAGACAAAGATAGCTGTTCTGGGGTCCACTAAACATTTCTCCTCTTTTTTATGTAGTTTATTATTCCTACTCCTTCTTGGCCAGAAAGTAACTAATCAATTGAGCATAATAAGGAAGCTCCTAATGTATAATTTCAATGTTCTTATTTGTCTTTAGGAACTTTAACTTTTGAGGCTCATCATATCCTGGTCTTTATAAACCAACTTTTACATAGATGTTTCAAGTGTGCTTTGAATCAGTTTTATTTCATCTCTAATTTTCTTTCATGTGGGACTTGAAATTTGAAGGGGAAAGACTCTACCAACACATTCCTATGTCAAAGACTGACAAAGCATTTAAGAAGTATGTTCCTTCATGCTAGGTTTAATGCATTTTATTTTGCCTCTACATGTATTGCTAAGAATTAAATATGGACCGACTGTAGGTGACAGGCACCCTAGATCACATCACCCTGCTGTGTTTGGGCACAATGACCCCATTTCATCATGGGATATATTTATGCCCTTTAAGCCACATGATATTTTTGGATGAGGCAATCTAGCCATGAAAGTATAGCTGGAAGGAACTTTTTAAAATCTCTTAGAAAGTATCTAAATCCTTGAACCAGTGTATCAGTGTAGAAACCTCCAAGGTTTAAATCTTGGAGTCATTTCTCCCTCATGCAGTAGAAGCAAGAGGTAGTTCTCAAGTTGGATGGTCTCACTTTGAATCTTGGGCATTACTCTTGCTTAGTGACCTTGAAAAAGATAGCCAAAACTCCTCAGCATCAGTTGAATTAAGCAGGAATCATAATACCTCGTTGAACTATTGTAAGTGTTGAATGAGATCAGAAAAACAGTGTATTTGGGAGTGCTGCCTTAAACATACTAAACACTTAATAGTCACTCCTTGATGCTGCATGTCAGTGCTTCTCAGCAGGGCTCAGTTTAACCCCAGGGAGTATTTGACAATGTCTGGTGACATTTTTTATTTCACAGCTGGGATTGGGTGGGGGTAAATTGAATCTAGTGGGCAGAGGACTGGGATCCTGCTAAATATCTTACAATGTCAAGGGCAATCCTCAACAACAAAGCAGTATCAGGTTCAAAATGTCAGTAATGCTGAGGCTAAGAAACAATGCTGTATGTCTTTGTTGCTTGTTCATTGTTATTGTCCTCAACCTCTAATCTTACTAGCAGTGCAAATATTATATCCACCAAAGTGAGACTTGGCTTCCTGTGATGACTACTTAGTGTCTAAGAGTCTAGGCTATGCACACAGGATTATGTATCACTAAGGCGTCATTTCTACACTCAACATAGAGATCAGTGAGGTGTAGCATAGCATGGCTCCCATACCCAACATTTCTAATGATAGGATGTTGCGCTAAGACAATTGTCAGGGAGGTCTACACGATATTATATGTGATAGAGCTAATTACAGGCTAACTTAACAATAGTGAAAATAGGAACTAACCTAAATATCCCACAATAAGGGATCATTTAAGTAAATTATGGTAGATCTTTGGAATTAAATGCTGGATAATACCTAAAAATTATGCTGTAGCAAAAATGCCTATAATATACAAAGTGGAAAACACAGGTTGCAAAATAATATTTAAAGCTTCTGTCTCACTTTGTATTAAAAATGTGTCTAGCTCCCTACCGCTAAAGAATAGAAGTCAGTATTTTATTAGTGGTTATAAATAGGCTTTAGGCTAATGGGAAAGTTTTTATAATACACACACACACACACACACACACACACACACAGCCCTCTGTGTGCAGTTTCCATACTTATGAATTCAACCAACCTCGATATAATTTAGTTGAAAGAAAAAACTATATCTGCCTTCAGCATGCACAGCCTTTTTTTTCTTGCCATTGCTCTTTAAACAATATACTGCAACAATCGTTCACATATAACTTACATTGTATTAGGTATTATATGTCATCTAGAGATAATTTTAAAGTATATAGGAGGATGTTCAGAGGTTTTACGAAAATACTGTGACATTTTGTATACACGACTTGAGCAATATATGGATTTTGATACCCGACAGGGATCCAAGGATTAAATCCCCAGTGGATACCAAGGAATGACTATACTTATGTAATAAAATTAATAAGTGCTCAGTAAGAGGGAAAAACAAGAATAATAACCTGCCTTAGCACCTATTGCAAATTTGATCTGATATCTGATGGCTGCTCCTGGCTTCTGACCTAGAATATGAGTGCTTTAAGAAAACAAAGCACTAGATTATCTCTGTGTACTTGGTATGTTAAAGCTGAGTCTTAACATTTTGAGGTATATTATGCTTTTTTTTTTAACTTAAAACAATTTAAGTTTAGAAAACTTTTAGTTACAAAAATAGGATTATAACTAGGTAATGTATTTTCTTTCAGGTTTTAAGCATGAAAAGTTCTCTTAATAATTTAGAAAGTTTTAGGCTATCAGTGAGTGTCTTATTATTCTTGCCAAGAGAACCAAGAAAGAAACTGAGGAAATCATCTCCCTGTTGTTAACCTAAAATGTTTGATGTTTACTAGTGGAATCTGTTTACCTTCATAACTGCATAATAGGGCCATTAAAGACAATAGATACAGTAGTTTAAAAGTAATAAAATTTACAACAAAGTGTATTTAATTTGAAATTGAATTGCCAGCAAATGGGTGTCCTAATGAACCCTCATGTCAATGCAGCTCTAACCAAATTAAGGGAAATCATTTGTATCACAGGAAACTAAATCAGCAGTGAGACCTCAAAAGGATATTTCCTCTGGTGGGGGTATGCTCATTGTCACAGATGGCCCTGCTGATGGAATTAAGCTTAAGTCAGGAAAAGTGAGGTACAAGACCCTTAATTCAAATGAATTTGGGAGAGCAAGCAAATGCTGTCAGGATTTGAGAAGTTAAAAAAAAAAGTAAACAATAGAGAAGAAAATTCAGTAAAGTGAGTAAATGGTAATAGGAAGGAAAAAGCCTGGGGAGCATTTTGAGGGTAGAATCAGATCTTGAGCTCTGCTCATTGCATTAGAAAAAAGAAGCTGTATGTCATATCAGCTAGTCATTTATATAAATGATATTTTTTTCTCAAAGTCTGTTTATAAGATTGAAGGAAGAAGGGATAGAAAATGATGTGTAAAAGGTCTTATTAAACACCATTGGCCCTCTGTATGTATGAGGTTCTATCCACAAATGCAACCAATCATAGATTGAAAGTGTAGTCAGTCCTAGGATACTTGCATCTGTATTGATCATGTATAGGTTTTATTTTTTCTTGTCCATATGCCTTAAACAATATAGCTTAATAACTATTTGCACAGCATTTATATTTTGCTAGGCATTATAAGTACTCTAGAGCCAGGTGTGGTGGCACATGCCTGTAATTTCTGCACATGGGAGGCTGAAACAGAAGAATCACAGGTTTAAGACAAAGCTCAGCAACTTATTGAGACACTAAACAATCTAGTGATACCTTGTTTCAAAACAGAAAATAAAAGAATGGCTGGGGGTGTACTTCAGAGGAAGAATGCCTCTGGGTTAAATCCCCACTACCCCCTCCCCCACATAAATAATCATGGGATGATTTAAAGTATACAGAAGGATGTGCATGTGCATAGGTTTTATGCAAATACTATGGCATTTTATATAAGGAACTTGAGCATCTGGAGATTTGGGTATCCATGGGGGTTCCTGAAACCAATCCCTTATAGATACGTAGGAAAGATTGTATTTGATCTCCTGGTAACTTCTGAAACAAGTGACATTTTTATTGTTAGGAGGTCAGTAGCTAATAGAGTATTATATTTTATGGGGCAGTACTTCAAAAGCTACTTCCTCCCTGACTTTAATCAACTGCAGCACCTTTAATGTGGTGTTTATTTAATTCCTAGTTAATCTGACAGAATGTTTAAGGAAAACACCAAATTGTGTTGCAGTTCCAAAGGCAAACCTTCTCTTTATATTACCAATTTTTTCTTTCTTTCTTCTTCCCTTTTTTCTCATAACTGCTACAGAGTTCCAGGTCAACCATTCGTAAGTAAAAGACTTACTTGTTTGTAAAAAAGGACAGTGTGGCCAAGTTGAGTTCCCTCACAGAAGTAGCTAATGATTCCAAGGGGGCAGCAGGATCTTGCTGGAAGGTGAAGCTCTTGGAACTGACTTTCTTTTTTTTTTCCCCTGATGCAAAATGTTAAATGATGAGATCAATAGAATTGATCCACCAGCCTATTGTGCTTTTCCTACTGTAGGATTCTTGAAAGAAACATTTTTAGCAGGTCTTAATAAATATTTTTGATGAGAATTCTATGCTAAAATAGAATGGCTAGCAGCGCTCAATGGTAGAGCCTGTGGGATTCCTTAAAACAGGATGCCAGTGGGACCAGGCTGGGTCCCTGCTGTAGAGTGAGGCAGGCCATCCACCATGCAAATGAGACAAGGCTTGAGATTTGATGAATCTTCTATCTCCTTCTTCTACTCCTCTGACACTCGCTTTGAGGAAGGTTGTAAATGCAAGAGAGATTGTGGTATAATTCCTCAGACTGGCACTTCTGCCCCCAGTCACCATTCGATTATCTTCCAAATTGCTGTGTTTCAGAGAGATAAAGATTTTTTATGGCTTGCTGACTTGAAACAACCACAAGAGCTAGCAAAGGGACGGCTAAGCGGCCATGCATAGTAATTCCATTGGTAAATGACAAAATCTTTGTTTGTATGACATTTCCAAAATTGCTACAGAAGATGAATCTAAAACACAAAATGTCACATTTGGCATGCAAAACTATCACAATATATTTCAGTATAAAATTCATAGAGGCGTTTAATTTAGAATGTGTTTAATAACTCCGTCTGCCTGCATCAGTAATCCTGCCTTGAGGTTTAAAGAGATTGTCTTATTTATTCACATGGTGTTAATTTTCAAAATATTTTTGGAAACCAAAATATTAAGGTTAAGTCTTTGTGTTAATTAAGACTTTCTAATTAAACCAAAAATAATTGTTAGTCTGGTTAGTTTTTAAATATGACTTGTATGACAAAAACAAAAGAAGTTGAACAACTTTCTCTATTTATTTAATGTGATTCAATTCCAGAAACATGCTCTGTATATGGAAACACATATTATCTCTTTAAATAAAGTCAAGACAGGCCGGGCGTGGTGGCGCACGCTTGTAATCCCAGCATTCGGGAGGCTGAGACCGGAGGATCCAGGTTCGTGGCCAGCCTCAGCTACCTAGTGAGGCGCTCCGCAACTTAGTGAGACCCGGTTTCAAAATAAAGAATAAAAAATAGGGCTGGGGGTGTAGCTCAGAGGTAGAATGCCCCTGAGTTCAATCCCCAGTACTGC
>PVLC010003427.1:0-97725 GCA_004027655.1 Graphiurus murinus
GGGGGGGGGGGGGGGGGGGGAGGGCAGAATGCGTGACGCCTGGGGAAGCCACGGTGGAGACAAGCAGAGCTGCTTTTGAAGAAAAAAACACTGCGAGTCAAGATGGCCGGCCTCTGCTCCTTGGAAACTTTGCTTGGCACGTAGAGAGGCTGGATTGAAGGGGTGGAGGCCGGGACCCTTGCTGCGTTGGGGCAATGGTTACTGGGTGCCTTTATTCTGGCGTGCCCTGAGGGGAACAGCCATGTCTCAGGTCCTGAAATAGTCTTGGCCAACAGCCCTCTCGTGAGGAGGTAGGACAGTAGCAGTTAAGGTGCAGCCAAGAAATTCCACTTTACAGCTGGTTCTCAACAGCAGGAAATGACCCAGAACGAGGGTCCTTGGGCTGATCTACTGAGAGACCTGCAAAAGCTGCAATTAGCTGGGCACGGGGGCACACGCCTATAATCCTAGTATTTGGGAGGCTGAGACAGGAGGATCGCAGGTTTGAGGACAGCCTCAGCAACCTAGCGAGAAGCTGTTTCAAAACAAAAATATAAATTAGGTCGGAGGGGGTACAGCTTGGAGGTGGAATGCCCCTGGGTTCTATCTAGAGTACCAAAAACAAACAAACAAACAAACAAACAAACAAAAAAAAAACACAGGAAAAGAAAAAGAAAAGAAAGGAAAGAAAAAGAAAAAACTGTTTTTCTGTTATTGAAGCTAGTGGGTGTGGTGGTGCAAGCCTGTAATCCCAGGACTTTGGAGGCCAAGACAGGATGATAATAGGTTCAAGGCCAGCCTCAGCAACTTCCCTCTGCAACTTAGACCCTGTTTCAAAATAAAAAGGGCTGGGGGTGTAGGTCAGAGGTAGAACACCCCTGGTACAAAACAAAACAAAACAAAAAAACCCTGGAGCCGGGTGTGGTGGCACACACTTGTAATCCCAGTACTTGGGAGGCTGAGACAGGAGGATCACAGGTTTGAAGCCAGCCTCAGCAACTTAATGAGGCCCCTCCACAACTTAGTGAGACCCTGTTTACAAATAAAATATAAAAAATAGATCTGGGAATATAGCCTGGAGGTAGAATTCCCATGGGTTCCATCCCTAGTACCACGGGAAGAAAAAAAAAAAAAAAAAGCCCCGTTATTAAACAAAATAAGGCACAAAAGCAGATCTAGCGGTCACCAGCTCAGACCTCTTCAGTCCTGGCCGAGGTTCCACCTCCGGCACGCCTATCCCCACAGCACCTGCCAGCCCTCTCCCAAGTGCTCTCCGCCCACAGGCAGCAGGAGCACTTTGTCATTCTTCTGGAACATTCCTCAGGGAGCACGAAGGAGGTCCAGTGCATTCCACCTGAACACCAGGACACACCCAGGAGGAACCGGAGGAACACAGAGGCTGGAGCTGCCTCCGCTGTGCGGAGCTGACCACCCCTCCTGCAGTCGGCTTGGAGCACCTCTGGGGGCAGCCAGGGCGGGGCGCCACTGAGCAAGCTCCCTTTGCAGGGCAGACACAAATCAAAGGAGGGTCTGTGCTCCCCGCTGAAGGTCAGGGAAGCATCCCCTTGTCTTTCAGAAGCTTTCTCTGTCCTTTGCAAATGCGTACGCCTTTCTAATTAGACTCTCAGCAACTTAGTGAGACCCTGTTTCAAAATAAAAAGGGCTAGAGGTGTGGCTCAGAGGTAAAACACCCCTGGGTTCAATCCCCAGTACCAAAATAAATAAATAAATAATGCTCAGTAATTAGCCTCTGGGCCAGGTGTGGTAGCACACATGCCTGTAGCCACAGTACTTGGGAGTCTGAGACAGGAGGATTGCAGGTTTGAAGCCAGCCTCAGCAAATGAGCAAGACTCTCAGCAACTTAGTGAGACCCTGTTTCAAAATAAAAAGGGCTAGGGGTGTGGCTCAGAGGTAAAACGCCCCTGGGTTCAATCCCTAGTACCAAAATAAATAAATAAATAAATAAACAAATAAATAAATAAATAAATGTCTGGCCAGTCTGGTGACTGAGAAATTTCCTCGAGGACCTGGGAGGGAGGGAGGGAGAGAGAGGGAGAGAGAGAGAGCACCCGTGTCCCAGCTCCCTGGGAGGAGACAGCTAAACTGGTCAGCCGGCGGAACGTTCCTACTGCATGGGGCTGTGTCCACACACAGGCAAAGCCTCGGCTCCTTTTGCCCCCTCATCTCTTCACAGACTGTGTGCAGGGCCATCGCACTCTGCCTCAGTGGCTATTCAATAACCTCGGTCCTCTTCGGGTCTCATTTGTGGCAAGGTGTGAGAAAGAGTCGGGGCCAGGTGGAGGTCCTGTTGTCACTGAATTTCCTGAGTTCAGCACTCGAACACCCACAGGCTGAATTGACGGCTGCCAGCATTTTCAATAATGTCTCCTCCACCCACCCAACCCCCAATTAATTTCCTGTCCCCTCTCCAAGAAATTCAAAATAATGTGATCATCGGGCATGGTGGCGCATGCCTGTAATCCTAGTACTTGGGAGACTGAGATAGGAGGATCGCAGATTGGAGGATAGCCTCAGCAATATAGCGAAACTCTCAGCAACCTAGTGAGATGCCGTTTCAAAATGAAAAATTTAAAAAAGGACTGGAGCTGGAGCTTGGAGGTAGAATGCCCCAGGGCTCAATCTCTGGTACCACACTAATAATAATCATAATTATTATTATTATTATTATAATGATGAGGAGGATAATAATAATGATGATAATGATGATGTGATCACAGTTGTACGTAAACTGCCTGAAGAGGATCAGCTCCTCATAAGCCAGGCCTGAACGCTCCTCTCCTCTCCTTCCAAAAGGAAGTTCGCAGTGTGAGGGAGAAAGCAGATGCGGGGCAGGTTCGCTTGGGCAGACGTGTTAAAGGTCGCTATGATCTGCTTGTGCCTCAGGACTGAGTTCCCACACCGTACCCAGAGAGCACTGTCTAGCAGACACCTCCCGAAGGAGCACGCATACGACAAGAGACAGCACTGCAGCACGGCCACACCACCAAAGGCGACCCTCAGAGGGGCCCAGGCCCCAGGATCAACTCGATGCCCCTCAGGGAAGAGGCAGAGCCTGTGCCCCCTGCCAGAGCGGCAGAGACGGACGCAGAGCTGTAGCACCCCAAAGAGCCTAAGACTTCCTACCTCCTCCTGCACGCAGGTCCAGGGTGCCTGCTGACCAAGGAGCCCGCAGAGCACCCTGGCCTAAAAGGAAGATGTGGGTGCTGGACAGGGGAGGTGAGGGATGTGTCGGGCCAGCGCCAGGCTGCATCTCACGGCGGGGAAGTTAATCCGTCTCTAATAAGTACTCACCAAGAGCCCCGGAGCGCCGAGCCACACACGGCTCCATTAACTGCAGTCTAAATCGACTGTGTCTAAGCATCTGCAACATTAAAAAAAAGTAACGTAAAAGAAAGGCGGACTTTACATGAGCTAAAGCAAAGCATTAAAACCCACAGACCCGAGCTTCAAAGGATGAGCACTGGACACAGATCCACAGGAGTGGCGTCCACCTTGCCTACTGCTGCAGCTCCTGTATCTCCCATGTCACCTGCCTGCACATGAGAATGACACCGTGCTGGGTGCTCAGGCTGGGTCTCTGCTTTCTGGAGAGCAGGTTTCAGACAGTCCTTAGGAGAGGGGAGGGACCGAGCATGTTCCTATTTACTTACCTGGATTTTAGAAACCAGAACTGGAGCATGTATGATTTGTATCCCAGAGTTGCTTTGGATAAGGAGCATCGCATGTCTTGGGACATAATCCGATGTCACCTACAGAATCAAAGGCCAGCAGAGAGCACGGACAAGCCTCGTGCGATCCTACATCCTGGAAAGCTTGCCCAACAGCACAGAGATGTGACTGGGCATGTGCAGCTCTCCCACGACTGCAGTCAGAAAGCACCGCGACCTGCTCAGCTCAGTCCTGCCGGGCATGGCAGCTCAGGCTTGTAATCCCAGTACTTGGGAGGCTGAGACAGGAGGATCACAGGTTCACAGCCAGTCTCAGCAACTTAGTGAGAACTTGTTTCAAAATAAAGAATGAAAAATAAGGCTGGGGGTGTAGCTCAGAGGTAGAATGCCCCTGAGTTCAACCCCTAGTAACAAGGAAAAAAAAAAAAAAAAAAAGCTAAGCTCATTCCCCTGGGCCTGGAGGACACAGGTCTGCAGCCCATGCTCCCGAGACCTACAGGGGTGTATTCTTCCAACCTCTCCAGCTCCAGTGATTCCATGGCTTACAGCAGAATCACTCTGGCCTCTGCCTTAGTGGTCACATAATGTCTTAATCTGCATGGTTGCATCCTGGTCAACTCTTCTTAAGGGGACCCCAGTGTCATTGTATTGGGGCCACCCTACTGCCCTCAAATTAACCTGAGTACCTCTGCAAAGTGCTATTTTCAAGGAAGGCCATGCTCACATGGCAGGGGTGGGACTTTACCCTGTCCTTCAAGGGAACACAGCCCAATGCATTGCAGGAGAGGCCATGCCTATAATGTGCGTGGTCACCCCTACTTTTGGGAGGCAGAGAGCTTAAGTTCATCAGTCCTGCAGCTGGCCAACCCCGAAGCAGGAGGTAATTTTTTTTAAAAAATTTATTCTTTATTTTTGAAATGGTCTAAGTTGTAGATGGCTTCGCTAAGTAGCTGAGGCTGGCTGTGAACCTGTGATCCTCCTGTCTCAGCCTCCCAAGTACTGGAATTACAAGCGTGTACCTCCACACCTGGCTAAGCAGAAGGGAATTTGAAGCAATGCCTAATCAATGAAAGGATCTAGAATTGGGGCAAATAGAGGATCGACCTTCAAGAGCTGCAATGGGTTAGACTCTAGTGAGATCTGGCCCGTCCAGGCCCCTGGGCCGGAGAGAAAGAAGAAGCTGTTTGGTAAGAGATGGGGCTCGACATTGCCTCTTGACCTGTGAACTTTCATGCAGCAGGCCCCTGGTGTGCACTTGGTCTTTGTTGTCTCAGCGCCACCCCTGACGGGGCACCGGACACCTGCCCTCTGTGGCCCTGCCTCAGCTCATCCAGTGGGGAAGGAGGCCCTGGGTAGGAGACACGTCCCACTGCATCCTGTACCCCACCATCACCGAGGTGGAGAGCCCTTGCCCAGGGACACCCAGCCTACCCCCAGGGCTGTGTGTGCATCCACAGGCCGGGTGATGGGCTGAGGTGGTGGGCTGGGAGGGGTTGTCCACTCATACAGCACAGATAAGAAAGGCTCCATGACGGCTGGAGTCGGCACTTGTGCCCTTGCTCTGGCCCAAGCAAAGCAAGGTCGGACTCAGAGCCCAGGAAAGCCATTGCATTCACGGTTCAGGATTATCGCAGAGAGGGGACATGGGTCAGAAGCTGCAGGGGGAACGGGGTGGAGTCCCGGAGAAACCAAGAAGCCAGTGAGACATCTGGGCCCTGCATCCAGGGACTGTCAGGCTGGTCCTGCATGACTGGCCTCTACAGCCCCCCAGAGGCTGAGCTGATTCCACCTGACACTAGGCCTGCCCCGCAAATCACAGTCAGCACAGCTAGAGTATGGTCCAGGCCCCAGCAGGCTGTCTTATCAAAGAGGCAATTCTGGGGGCTTTAAGGTCGCCTCCCAGGAGCCTCCCAGGACTAGGGCCAGCTTCTGTTCGGGCACACCTCCCCTCAGAGATCTGTTGGGTTTCATCATAACCCAAGACAGCCTTTGGGATAATAGATTGTCAAAACAATGTCTCTGAACCTCGGAGCTCCAAGGTCAAAACAATCAAAAGGGGAAATAAGATAAGGTTGCACACTTGAGTTGACACACAGGCCCTCACAGTCAAGACCCCTGTTTGCAGTGTCCTGCTGGGGACCCGCTGCTTTCTCTCCTGCGGGAGCCTGGCCCAGGCGTCCAGGTTGGAGTCCTCGCCCCAGGCACCAAGGCCAGACTACCGCGCAGTGTGTGGCTCCTGGCGGCCAGCGATAGGAAGGAAGCTCAGCCGCACAGTCCTGGTATTCCTGTCTCTCCTGCCGAGTTTTTGTCTGAGCTCTGTCTCCAGCAGAGCATGATCAAAACTACTTTGAACCCAAGGGGGTAATAATGCCATTCGAGATCCTAATGGTCCTGTCCTGGTTAATCAGGATGGTTTGGGCAATGCGACTCATAGGTCAAGAGTTTACAAATGGGGACTTGAAGCCACTTTGCACACAGAGCCTCTGTCCCTGGCCCTACAGCTGGCTGAGGAGGAAAGTTTCCCTTCCCAGAGAAGTGGAACTCTCCTAGTGACCTTCAGTGTTTGTAGCTCCAAGCCCTATGCCCTGTGGCCGTGGTCAGCCCTCCCGTCAGTCCTGAAGCAGGGCTTCTCAGTTCATGAATGAGGATTCTGACGTCCCCAGGGGTCAGCTGGTCTAAGATTGAGCAGTGGGCAGCCTCGGGTGCTGGATTTCAAAGCAACTCAGTCTGGTTCCAGACTCCACCTTCTTGCACACTGAGAGACATCGGGAGCCGGCCAGAGACAAGCCTACCTCCTCAAGCCGCAGATCTGGCGGCCTCCTGGGCCCGTACTCTAGGGACCCCTGCAGCGGTGTGTAGCCAGGAGGGAGAAAACTCAGCACCCCAGGGCCACTTCCAACATTCATGGGCAGAGCCTGGGGCGCCGACTCCCGGAGCTGAGCTTTTGAAGCACGGCTCAAACACTCAACCACTTTGTACCACGAGAACCACAAGAGAGTCTTTTGAAGTCGGATTGAATTTACAAAGGGGGGTCCTGGAATTTTCTCATAAAACAAACTCTTTAGTTCTCTAGCTGGGGCGGGGAAGTGCACCTGAGGTTGAAGGTCCAGCAGCGGTGGTGTCACGCTGGGTGAATGCTGTCTCGTAAGTTGAGCATATTTCCAATGACTGTGTGCAAGGCTCACCCAGGGCTGTGGCGGGAACCGCCAGGTCAAAGCTACCCAGCTTCCAGAGTGGCCAGCGTGTCCTCTCCAGGGTCCCTAAGGTGATGTGCCCACAGCACAGGAGCCCAGCGGCCAGCGTGTGCACCGTGGCGTCCACACAGGAAGGCAGTGGCCAGCGTGCCCTCCCTAGTGGCTCCAAGGCCTCGAGTCCAGCACAGTGTCCGAGGGGCAGGCTGACAGGCCTTGGTTATGGTTTTTGCTGCTAGCCAAGCGCTCACTCGGCGTGACGCCGGGCACTGTGGCTGCAGCGGAGATGTGTCGTGTCCTGAGCTGGAGCTGAGGGTTCAGGCAACACCTGGAGAGCAATGACACCCGACATCGGTCTACTCTACACTGAGGGTGCGGCCACTTCTGATGAGATTTGCGTTTTATGAAAGTAATTCCCTCTTGCGGAGAGTTGGGCTTCCCTGCACTTAGCGGGGCCTCAGTTTACCCACATGTGGCCAGGAGGGCGGGCCTCCATTCACCCCTCTGCAGCGTCTTCCTTGAGGCAGCTGCCTGTGTGCACTGGAACCTTCAGCCCCCCAAGGAGAAAACCCTTTCACCGCCTCTGAGGCCGGATTTAAAGACCATGGGTCAAATAACCGGTGTGTGTGTGGGGGAATCTCAGAACAGCAAAATATCCAAACTGCATTATGGGTATCAATGTCCGCATTCGGTGAACTGTACACTGAATTTCAGGAGCAGAAAGTAAAGCAGAGAGACTTTATAGATTTGCAGGTTGGCGGGAAAGACCTGTGTAAAGCTGGGACCCGCAGAGGTGATGTCGTGGTTTAACACCAGGACTACACCACAGTCCACTGGCTCGACTGGCCTGCTCTCTGCCCAACCCCACCACAGTATCCAGCTGACTCCAGGAAAGTTGCTTTTGCATGCAGCCCTGGTTCCACAGGGATCCGAAAGAGTCAGACCTAAGGTCTCCGTGGTGGGCAGTCTCTGACAGGGCCCCCATCCAGCCTCCTGCCTATTTACACTGTGTGTGTGTGTACTGGGGATTGAGCCTAGGGGCATTCTACCTCTGAGCTATACACCTCAGCCCAATTTTATATTTTTATTTTGAAGCAAGGTCTCACTGAGTAACAGAGGGCCTTGCTAAGTTACCGAGGCTGGCCAGGAACCTGCCGTCTTCCCATCTCAGCCTCCCAAGTACTGAGATTGCAAGTGTGTGCCACCATGCCTGGCTGTCATGGACAGCAGAAAGACAGCTTGCCTGGGGTTAGGCTAGAGGCTGCGGCTCCTTTTCTTGGAAGACTTGCTGTAGAGGTCCCGAGGGCAGGCAGGGGGAGATTCACATGCTAAGGAACCAGGGCCTCCTGTCAACAGCTTCAGTCCTTAGAGAATACAGCCTGGCTAGTAGCACACCTGTAACCTGGTGAGAGCCGGAGCTGGACCCCTCAGCTGCTCCCAGATGCTGCTCCCTCAGAAACACACCTCCGGTTAACACCTGCACCGGTAGAAACAGGTAGCGGCAGAAACAGAGTTCGCAGTTCAGAGCAGACCTGGGGTTCCACTTTGGAATCTGGCACCAGGTAACCCGCGCCTTTGGGCAAACTTAGCTTCCTTATCTGTAGAGTCGGGGGAAGGAATCCTTTTCCAGAGCCAGTGGAGAAATGCATGAGACGTTAGGAAGCGGTCTTCAGGGTGTACATGCATTTAAACCTCAGCGCTCCTTCCGGTCGGTCTCCATTGAAACCCAGCTCTCAGCGGGTCCCGGGTTCCTTCCTAGCCAGGCCCACAGGGAGGCGCTAAGGGGCCCGAGCCACAGTTTGCCAAGGGTTCCTCACAAAACTGCTCAGATGGCAACAGGCTCCAGCGCGCCCCGCGGCCACACTCCGAATCCTGCAACAGCACCTGCCTGCCTGGCTGAACCGGGGGTCGGGCCTCAGTTTCTCCAAATGGAGAAAAAAAAAAGGACAATTAAATGAAAGTCAAATGGTTTAATATGGGAGTGGGAGTGGGGACCGGGAGAAAGAGCGCTCGAGCCGCTTAGAACAGCACTCTAAAAGTGTTAAAAAAAAAAAAAAAAAAAAAAAAAGCAACATCGCCAACAACAAATCCCTTTTGCATACGGGGAGAAACCAAGGTTAAGAAGAGGTGGAGAGGTGGGGGAACTTCGCTGAGCCCCCCCCAACCCACCCCAGGTCCAGAAGGCAGAATCAGGGATTCAAACCCGGGTCCCAACCCTCTCTCGGCATCCCGAGGCGCCCTCACCGGAAGCATCTGCGCGGGCCTCAGCGCCCTGACCACGCGGGTCCCTGCAGGCCAGACCCTGGCCCGGGGAGGGGGCGATGCAGCCGGACACTGCGCCCGGGTCCTCGCCCCGCCCCCGCCCTGGGCGAGGCGGAGGGGGCAGGGAGGAGGCGCGCGCATGTGCACAGCTGGCGCCCCCCGCCCCCCGCGCACAGCTGGGCCGCGGGCCGCAGCCGGGCGGGCTCAGTCGGGAGCCGGCGGTGGACGCGGCGGCCGCTCGGCGGTCGGTGGGTCGGTGCGTGCGTCCGAGCGTCCGTCCGTCCGTCCGCGCCGTCGGCCATGGCCGCAGGCCCCGCGCGCCGCTGCCTGCTGGCGCTCGTGCTGTGCTGCGGCTGGGGGGCGCTGGCCGTGGTCTCCCCGAGGTCGGGCGCGGGCTGTCCGAGCCGCTGCCTGTGCTTCCGCACCACCGTGCGCTGTATGCATCTGCTGCTGGAGGCCGTGCCGGCCGTGGCGCCGCAGACCACTATCCTGTGAGTGAGTGGGGTCGGGCTTGTGGGGCTCCTGGGGACCAAGGGGGCGCAGAGTATCCGAGTTCTGGGCGTCGGGGAGCCGGACGTGGGGGTGCGCCGGGCCTTTGTCCGCCTCGGGGCTTGGACGCGGAGGGGCGGATCCGAGCGCGGAGCGCGCGGCCTCCGGAGCCGCCTTTGTTCAGAACTCGGAATCCCCCGCTGGACTGGGGAACGTTTGGGAGCTGCCAGGGAAATCCCCGCGCGTCCCCCGCGCGCTCTCGGCCCGGCCCGTTCCCTCCCTTGTCTTCCCTCTTGCGCCCCAGCCCTGGCCCCTCTCAGTCCCGCGTCTGGAGCGCAGTCCCCGGCCCCTCGCCCCTCCTCCTCCTCCTCTTTCTGCCTCTCCACGCCCCGGCTCCTCTTTCCCTGTCCTCCCACAGCGGGGTACCAACCCCCCACCGAGAGCCAGGAAAACCTCCCTGGCGGAGCCTGGGTCCCTGCAGCCGCGGCGCCCCCAGCCCCAGGGTCCCCGCATCCGCTCCAGGCACGAGAGCCTCCTTCCGGCGGGGTGTCCCGGGGTCCCCACCCGGCACGGCGCTAGCCTGGGGGCTTTTCCTGCACCCGGAGCGAGCCTGGCGGACGAGGTCCCAGGGAGGGCCCCGCGGTGCCGGCGACAGAGTTCTGGGGCCGCTGGAACGGAGATGCCCCCCGGACTCTGAAAGGGCTTCGCCTGAGGCTGTGCTTCTTTCCAGTTCTAATCCGGCCCTGTTGGCGGATGTGTTAAACTTCCCGGATACTTTTAAGTTCAGTGGATACACTGTATCACGCATTCCGGGGACTTGGTAGCGCGAGAAACCCTGGCGAACCTCAGCGCCTTCTCCGAAAGAGGGATCCCGGTCCCTGTGCACCGCCGGCTTCTCAGGGGCTCTGTGCCGCCAGAGTTCGCTGCAGGCCTCGGTTTGCTCTGAGGAGAGAGGCTTGGACTAGAAAAGTTGAGATTCGTTAAAGGCAGGCATGCGTCCTAGGCGGCAACGGTAATTCAGCGCCCTACAGCTGCCCGTCTGCATGCCAAAAATAGTTTTCCCTCCTCTTGGCTACGCTGGAGGACTTTTGGCACCACCAAAGAGCTTGCAAAAGTTGTAAAAACTTGAGTGCACTGTTCAGGAAGTGGGCGGTTAGCGTTCTTACCTCTAAAACCCTGTCCAACCGGGCCCACCTCGCCTAGTGGTCGGGAGGTGCGCTGGCAGCAGCGTGTGTGTGTGTGTGTGTGTGTGTGTGTGTGTGTGTGTGTGTGTGTGTGTGTGTAGGGGGCAGGGTTGCCAGCTTGAAGTGTTCTAGAGAGCTACAGAAGGTTTTCCTTCCCGAGCCGGTGGATAGCCAGCTAGGTGGAGCACGAAAGAGGCCTCGATGCTCTAAAAGCAATGGATTTTTAAAATGTGGCAGAGGAAGGTTTCTCTGAACAGGGGTAAGTCAGTTACTGAGTCCTTGGAAAGCACTTGGGCTCTGAAACCACTTTTCTTAGGTGCTCAGAGTTGAATACTTGCATTGTGCTTTGCTCCCCGAATCCTGGCTGCTTCTTTTAAGAGAACACCTATTTTCAGATGAGTCTTGCAGAACAGAAGCGGGGTCTTCTGTCCTGCTGTGCACAGTGGGGTCCTTTCCAGAAATGAACAGGATGGGTAAAGGAGCCCAGGGAGAGGGACAGGGTGCCAGCAGCACAATCAACACTTGGAAGATCTCCTAAAAGGATGCATTGGTAGACATTTGGATTGTACACTTGCATGGATTTTTTTGAGTTTTCAGAAATGTCTTGAAAGACAGCACGTGGTGTCCTATTCTGTGAGGCAGAAGGGATGCTGGGTTGGTCTGATCTTTGGAGGACTGAGCACAGCTGGGTGGAATGGACAGTCTCTTTGCCCTGCTCTGGGAAACACCGCTGGAGGACTGGGCTCAGCGGCCTGTGGCTGGGACTCTGGGCTCATGGGCAGAGGGCTTCCTGGGAGCTGGAAGCCACCTTGCACAAGGACAGCAAGTCCCTTCCCCTGGGAGAATGTGAGTGTTTAGCTGTATGGACTGAGCACAGGTGGACAGCCGGAAGCCATGGGGTGGTTTGGAGAAAGAAAGAGGAGGCAGTTTGCTGGGGGAAGTAGGGAATAAGGGAAGAGGAAGACCCCTTCTGTATCCTGGGGTTGCTGGACCAGACTTGGCCACAAGCAGAAACAACTAATGTTTACTCTCAGACTTTCTGCCAGCCGTTGGCTCTTACGTTGTATGAAAGATGTCGGCATAAAGAACCTGGCCCCAAAGTCAGTTGGACCATTGTACACTCACATCGTCCCGTACTCTTAAGACCCTGTACCTCCTCAGCCTCCCGAAAGGATTGATTTCATTTTTTGCAGTACTGGAAAGTGAGCCCATGGGGCATTCTGCCTCTGAGCTATACCTCCAGCCCTGTTTTTTTAATTTTTACTTTGAAGCAGGTTGATGAGCATCTCTCATTACTTGCTGAGGCTGTTCCTCGAACCTGTAATCCTCCTGTCTCAATCTCCCAAGTGCTGGGCTCACACCCGGCTGACTTGGAAGTGTCAGGTGGTCCAGAGTGAACGGCAGCAAGGCCCTGAGTGCCTAGTGTCCTCGGAGCTCTGCAGCCCTTCTTCCTCTATTACCATCAGGAGGTGTGCTCAGGGAAGCTCAGAAGGCACTGGAGACACGTTTGTTTAACTTTGCACAGTATACTATGTCCAGCACACCAACGGGAGTTGGTCACGATAGTAAAAAGGCTAGTATATTTTATCAAAAGGGAAAGCATTCCGTTTTTACTTTGCCCCATTCCTTTTCTCTCTTTGACCCCGGCCTTTTGGGGGGACACTGTGACCCCCAACAGTGCAGGGCACTGCGGTCAGCGGGCCTCTGCCCTCTGGTCCTCCACTGCAGAGGTCACACTGAGGTCACAGGAATCTGCTCTGCCAACCTTGCATCCACCACAGCGCCGGGCACTTCAGAGCCGGGAGTTATCCCAGACGCAGACAGTCTGGCAGAAAACCCGGCGCTGGAGGGGGTCCCAGGATGTGGGCTTGGGCAGGGCCCAGGCAAGGAGCTTCTCCAGAAACTGTGTGACTGGTTGGGACCGCTTGTCTGCCACGGCGCTGTCTGGCATGCGTCAGTTTGGGATCATCTGCTGGGGTCAGCGGGGGGGGGGGGGGGGGTCTGCTATATACTAACCACCCAGTTAATAAAAGACCCAATTTGGTGATTGGTGTTGATAACTGGGTTCTTTACTCTGAAAATGATTGCCTTTCTACTCTGTTTATCAGCCCTCCCAAGGGCAGAGAAAGGGAGACACTGGTATTTTAGCCCAGAGGCCTAGGGAGAAGAATTGACTTCACTCTCCTAACAGTGGGTTTTCCAGATCCATTTGCCTCCTGGCTAATCAACTCTTTCCCTGTCTCAGGCTCAGCCCAGTTGAAGCCTCAGCCTGGGGCGGCACTTGCTCTGCTCAGTTTCCTCTAGATAAACCCCAGGCCTTGTGTACAGAACCCTGCAGCCCCCAGAGCCTCAGGAGAGTCCAGAGACTCATCTTGCCTTTCATTCTAAGGTCTGGCCTGAAGCCGAGGCTTAACCTAAGACTGTTCTCTTATTTCACTTTTGTTGTGGTGAACTTTTACTTAAGGGTGAAAAAAGTCTTGTCAAGACACACTTGAGCAGGCATGTGTGGTAGAACGATTTTTATGATCCCAGTAATTGGGAGGTAGAGATGGGAGAATCTTAGGTGCCAAGCCAGCCTTGGCAACCTAGCAAGACCCTCAGCGACTTAGCGAGACCCTGTTTCAAAATGTCCCTGGGGTAAGCCAGGTGTGGTGGCCCATGCTTGTAATCCCAGTACTTGGGAGGCTGAGACAGGAGGATCACAATTCGTGGCCAGCCTCAGCTACTTAGTGAGGCCCTCTGCAACTTAGTGAGACCCTGTTTCACAATAAAGAATAAAAAAATAGGGCTGGGGGTGTAGCTCAGAGGTAGAAGGCCCCTGGGTTCAATCCCCAGTTCTGTAAAAAAAAAAAAAAAGTCCCTGGGTTTAGCCTCCAGTATCAAAAAAGAAAAAGAAAGAAAGAAAGGATAGAGAGACATAGTTGATCTTTTCTTCCTGCCGTCCCACTTGGATGTAGGTTTTTGGGTCTTTGCTCATGAAGGGTATTGGTCTTTTGTTTTCTTCTTCAAATATCTTTATCTGACTTGGGTACACTTGGGTAGCTTTTGCCTCAGAATGAGTTGATAAGCATCCCTTCCCTTTTACTGTTTGGATGAGCACGGATGGAAATGATTTTATTTCTTCTCTAATTGTTTGGTAAGCATTTCCCAGTGAGACCACCTGGTCTTGGACTTGTTTTTAAGGAAGGATTTCAACTACGGTTTCAATTTCTTCCACCAATAAAGGGCTCTTCAGGGTAGCATTTCCTCTTGAGTGGGCTCGGAGGGAGGAATGTACCTGCCCAGGAACCTGTCTACTTCACAGGAGTTGTTGGGTTTATTATCATAACGTTGCTCTTAGTAGAGCTGGGTATGGTGGTGCACGCTTGTAATACCAGTACTTGGGAGGCTGAGACAGGAGGATTGCAGGTTCGAGGACAGCCTCATCAACCTAGTGAGGCTGTTGGAAACTTAGTAAGACTCTGTTCCCAAATAAGAAATAAAATAGAAGCTGGGCGTGGTGGCGCATGCTTGTAATCCCAGCATTTGGGAGGCTGAGACCGGAGGATCTGGGTTCGCGGCCAGCCTCAGCTACCTAGTGAGGCACTCCGCAACTTAGTGAGACTCGGTTTCAAAATAAAGAATAAAAAATGGGGCTGGGGGTGTAGCTCGGAGGTAGAATGCCCTGGGTTCAATCCCCAGTACCGCAAAAAAAAAGAAAAAAAAAAAAAAAAAGAAATAAAATAGGTCTGGGAGGTGTAGCCTAGAAGTACAGAAGTAGAAGGCCCCTGAGTTCAATCCCCAGTACACCAAAAAAAAAAAAAAAAAAAAAAAAAAAATGCTCATAGTAGTTTCTATTATCCTTTTATTGTCTGAAGATTCTGTAGTGACATCAGCTCTCTGAATTCTTCAAATAGAAATTTTTTTCTGCTCCCTCTCCTCCAACCCTCCCCCTCCTCCACCTTGCCATAGCAGCCTGTCTGGAAGTTTATCAGTTTTATTGGTTTTTAAAAACCAAAGTTTAGATTCACTTTTTTTTTTCTCTTGTTGCAGTTTTCAGTTCTGTTGATTTCTTCTCTTGAGTTTCTGGGATTCAATTTGCCCTCCTACTTTATTAAGGTGAAAGTTGAGGTCTTCAATTTGGGATATTTCTTCTTTTCTGACATAGATGTTTAGTGCCATAAACTCTTGTTTTCTGTAGCTTATGATCAAAATACTTTCTAGTTTCCCTCTTGGTTTCTTCATTGACTCAGGGGCTACCTAGAATTGTATTATTAGTTTCTGAGAACTTGAAATTCTTCCATATATCCTTTTGCTATTGCCTTCTAATTTAGTTTCATCACAACCAGAGAGTATACATTGTAGATTTAGAGCCTTTTAAGTTTATCGAGACTTGTTTCATGGGCTAGAGTATGACTTACTTTGGAAATGTTCTTTGTGCACTTAAAAGGAATGTGTATTCTTTTGTTGGGTAGAACATTTTGTATTGTGAGGTCAGACTGGTTGACATAATGTCCAAATCGTCTGTGCCTTCCTAACTTTCTTTCTGTGTGTGTTGCTAAGGATTGAACACAGGGGCACCCTGTCACTGAGTCGCATCTCCAGCCTTTTTATGTTTAATTTTGAGACAAGGTCTTGCTAAATTGACCAGATTGGCCTTGTACTTGGGATCCTCCTGCTTCAGCTTCCTCAGTCTCTGGGATTACATGTATACAAACACCAAGCCTGGCTTGTTCCACCAATTATTGAGGGAAAAAGACCTGGAATCTCTAATACAGTTTCGAGTTTCCCACATCTCCTTGGGGTTTTACCATCACTCTTTCCTCATGTGTGTGTAGCTGTGTTACTGGTGCACAAGCACTTAGGATTCCTATGTCCTTTGGATGAAAGGACTTCTTTACCACTGTGGAATGGTTTTCTTTATTCATGGTAATATTGCTTGCTTTGGAATCTACTTTGTCCGATGTTAGTTTTTCTGCTCCACTTTTTGATTCCTGCTAGTAGTATACATGTTTCCATTCTTATTTTTGGCTTATATTTGTTTTCATAGTCAAAGTTCATTTTTTATAGGCAGCATATAGGTGGGTCTTGCCTTTTTTTATCCAACTTGACAACCTTTGACTTTTAATTGGAATATTTTGGATCATTTACGTTTAATGTGGTAATTGACATGACTGAGTATAAATCTCTCATGTTGCTATTTGTCCTATCTGTTCTTTGTTACTTTTTCTTACTTTTATATCTTCTTTTGCATATTTGATACTGGAGGTTGAACCCAGGGACATTCTACCTCTGAGATACTCCTTTGCCTTTTATTTCTTAATTTTTTGTGGTACTGGGAGTTGAACACAGGGACATTCTAACTCTGAGTTATACCTCTAACTCTCTTTTATTTTTTGTTTTGAAACAGAATCTTGCTAAGTTGCGGAGGATCTCCCTAAGTAGCTGAGACTGACTGCAAATCTGTGATCCTCCTGTCTCAGCCTCCGAAGTACTGGGATGACAATCATGAGCCACCACGCCTAGCTTTCCCTTAATTTTTGAGTGGCATTTTTCTGTGTAGAGTGCTAATTCAAAGTATTTTCTGTCATTGCTTTAAAAATGTTGCTCTGCTGATTGTCTTCCTGCTCAGTATCTCCAGGGAGGCTTCTGTGGCCTCTTATCTTTGTGCCATCTGTGTGTCCTTGACTTCTTGGAGGATTTCTTCCTCTTCACTGGTTTTGATCAGTTTCACTATGCTCTGCCTAGGTGTAGGGTCTTCATGTTTCGTGTGTGTGTATGATTTTTTTTTCTTTTAAACTTAGATCTGTGGGTTTATAGTTTCATTAAGTTTGTAAGATCTCGGACCTAGGGGTGTTAGCTCTTCTGCTTTGTTTCTTGTCTCTGTTTCTGTCTCCTCTCTGCTGAAGATCCCAGGTGTGCGGATGGCAGGTCCCAGCTCAGTCACGCAGAGTTTAGTTTTCATCTGTGTCTCTTTTTGCCTGTTTCACTTTGAGTCCTTTGTATTTTTAGGTCTTCTAGTAACAAGTCTTTTTCTTCTGCAATACCTAATTTGCTGTTCATCTTATACGTTTTTCAGCTTAGAGACTGCAGTTTTCACCTCTGGAAGATTTGGACCTCTACAAGCAGACCTTTTGTACTTGACATTTGAACATTTCACACTTAACACCTGAACCTGCAGAATACCATTTAATAACCATTGTTACATTATTGTCTGCTAATGCTGAGGTTTGTGTCAGTGGGGGTTGGTTTTGACTGAGTGCTTTAATCTTTTCGTTACAGATCATATTTCCCTGCTTCTTTTCATTCCTGATTGTGTGCTTGTGTGTGAGACTGAGGATTGAAACCAGGAGCATTCTACTTCCGAACTACATCCCCAGCCCTTTTTTATTTATTTATTTATTTTTTGAAACAGGGTCTCATTACCTTGCTGAGGCTGCCCTTGAACCTTCCATTCTCCTGTCTCAGCCTCCCAAGTACTGGAATGACAGGAGGCTGTCATGTACCGACATGCCCAGCGGCCTGATAATTCTGTATTGGCTTCCGGACGTTGTGAGTTTCATCTTGCCGAACTCCAGATTATTTTTGTGTCCCTCTCACTATTCTTGAGCTTCCTTCTGGGCTGCAGTCAAGCGACGTGGGGGAAGCAGTTTGGTTCTTTCAGGTCTTGCCCTAAAATTCGTTAGGTAGGATTGGAGCAGTGCTGAGTTCCAAGACCCATCCTTTCCAGCACTGACTGAGACATACCCTCTTGCATACCCTCCCCCAGTGCCCAGGAACCTCTGATTCAACCCTCTGCGGGTGGGAAGAGGTGTTGTTCATCCTGGCCCAGGGTGCGGGTTGGCCACTGTTCCCTCCAGTCCACTCGGGGGTTCCTTGTAGGCTTCTGTGCGGTACTGCTCATGCTCAGCGGAATGACTGCCTGCACTCTGCATCTCCTGGGCTCTTCTTCCCTCTCCCTGGAGTGCTCTGTCCTGTCCATTCTGGCTGCCCCTGCCTCCTCGGACTCCAGCATCATCTTCTCTCTCAGGCACTGAGCTGAGAAAGGTGCACACTCACCTGGCTTGTTTCCATCTCTCAGGCATCACTTCCGCTGTTTGGCTGGTGTACGGTATCTTGGAACCAGCCGCTTCACACATTGTCAGTTTTTTGATCCTTTTCAACTGGAGAGTGAGTGTCTTGCCCCGGTCATTCCATCTCAGTTGAAAGACGAAGTCCCCCACTCGCTTATTTAAAGTCTTTTTTTCTTTTTAAGCTTTTTTAGGTTATTCTGCAACATGGATGTGGTTAGCTGGGGGTGACGTCTCTAATCAATCCCTGTACTTGAGAGGCTGAGACAGGAGGATCGCTGGATTGAGGACAGCTTCTACAAGTGGCAAGACTTTCAGCAACCTAGGGAGACTCTGTTTCAAAGCAAACAAACAAACAAAAAAGTACAAAGGGATGGGGTATAGCTTTGAGGTAGACCGCTCCTAGGTTCAATTCCCAGTACCACAGACATACAAATAAACAACAAAGAAGTATGGTAAAAATAATCATTAGGATACAGTCCCGATGAGCTCACAAGCTCAGGTCCAGGTTTTTAGAAAACCCTGCAAGTGACTCAACCCTGGTGTTTTGTGTCTGTCTTTGGAAAGCTGCTGCGTCAGGACAATGGCAGTCAGGCTGCTCTGGTGAACAATGGCTAAATCCCAGGGGATTAGGCATGGGAACTCCCCAGTGCAGATGTTCTCGGTTGGCCAGCCTTGCTGGCTGAGGTTCTGCTGGAAGCCGGGGCGGGCAGCTGGCGTGGCGCATGGCGCAAGGGTGGGGGGCTGCCTGCTGACCACAAGGGCGGAGCGGAGGAGCTGTCACCAACTGAACTGTTTACGACCTGGCTCTGTGAGATGGAGTTTGCACTGACCATGACTCAGGGATCCTGGCTGTGTCCATCTGAGACTCTGCCATCCTCAGTCCCTGGCCTGGAGGCCATCGTGGAAGGCAGAGGGGGCGGGTTAGGGTGTGACCACAGGAAAGGCTTGCTGATGTCTTCCAGCCCAGATGGGGGACCTTGGAGGTAGATTTAGCAGGTGGCTGTAGGGGGGATGGGGACCGGCATCATCTGAGTCTTGTCATGGCTGGGCTAGACTTCAGTGGTGCACAGAATTGTGCTCTCTCTGCCTACAAGCTCGTTCTCCACTTTTATTTATTTATTTTTTTAAACTTTTATGCTTTTATTGGTGCATTAGAGTCTCACATCATAATGCAGCTCATACTGATACTGGCATACCTGCACACAGCACTTGGTGGGCTTTTCCCTGCCCCCCCCCCATACAGGGTATTGAGATTGGCATTGATGTTCTCACAGATACACACGTGGATGGAAGTGGTTCGTCCATCCCCTAGACCCCCTCCCTGGCTCCACTGGACTTTCTCCTTCATTATCTAAAGTCCCTTGTGTATTCCAATTACTCTGTAGCTTCCGCATATGAGAAAAAACACATGACCTTCCCTTTCTGTGAGGGCTTATCTCACTTAACATCATGTTCTCCAGGTCCATCCGTTTCCCTGAAAATGACATTATTTGTTCTTCTTGATTGCTGAGTAGAATTCCATTGTGTGTATCTCTCGTAAATTTTTTTTTTAATCCATTCATCTGTTGATGGACACCAAGGTTGGTTCCATAATTTGGCTCTTGTGAATTGTGCTGCTAACAGGGTCGGGGGGGGGGGTCCCTCGTTAGGTGGGGATTGAGTATGAGGTCTCGAGAATACGCTTACACCCGATGCAGTGTTGGAACGTCTCTGTTTAATTCATGTCATCACTGTTTTTTATACTCTTTTACAACAAGGTATGCAGAACAGGAATTTTTACAGACTTGTTTTTTCCTAAAGTTGAGTGGGTACATTTTTAACTAGAAAAGCCATTTCCCATAGTATTTGCTGGAATTAAGAAAACAGCAAAGGTTACAGAATACAATATGTAAATAAAAATTCTTTTAGTACGAAAACAGTGTTAAAGGTTAACAACGGAGAGGAAACTCTATTCATTAGATTAAATCTTCACTATTTGCTCAGCTCCTGTCAGGCAGCTAGGTATGTGGTGAAGACAGGGGGAGGGGCTTCAGAGAGGGAGAAACTATCTGTCTTAAAGCTTTCTTTACTCACAGATAAAAAAAAAAATAGTAGACCTGAGTTCCTTTGATTTGTATTTAGGCTCCTAAGGTTCAATTCCTGATGTTTGTAGAGAGTTAATGAATATCTCTGAGATGAGCTGAGGCATTGTTCTTTTCAGCTACCATTGATGAATCACAATCCGTTTAACCATCCTGTGTCTCTAGGAAATTTTTTCTTTATAATTAATGTAAAAGCAAAACCCAAAGCACCCCACATTTCCAGAATATAATAATGCAAAGTGGGAAATGCCACGTGTTCCTTCTTTTGAAATCAATTGCCTTGCAGGATTTCAGCGGGCCGAGCCATGCTCAAGGCCCAGCCAGCTATTAGGATGACGTTGCAGGTATGCATGTGTTACTCTCCTTTTCTGACTTCAGTCCCCTTGGAAAGATACCAGGAGTGGCATAGCTTTCCTTTGCAGGGTGCTGCAGCTTGCCTGCCCCCACCAGCTCAGAGCATGTGCCCCTTCCTAGAGAGGTGCCTCGGGTGCCTCAGTGGACGTGTTCCCCACCACAGACAAATGCAATCCCAAATGCAAAACCCTTGGGAGGCTGAGACAGGAGGATCTCAGGTTCCAGGCCAGCCTCAGCAACTTCATGAGGCCCTCAGCAACTTAGCCAGACCCTGTTTTCAAAATTAAAAAATAATAATAAAATAGGGCTGGGGGCATAACTCAGAGGCAGAACACCCCTGGGTTTGATCCCCAGTACCACAGGCAAAACAAAAACCCCAAGCCCGACCTTGGGTTGAGAAGAGTTGCATTGCTTCTCATTTGAGTGCTGGCTTGGCAGCTGTCCAGTGTGTTTGTGGCACGGGGACAGGTGTCTCAGTGCCCGCCACCTATAGCTCAGGCCAGGTGCTCAACTGAAGACTCTTCAAGGAATGAGACCTGTGGGTTTGGCACAGCACCCACCCTGGATGTGGTAGGGCAGGGCAGAGGGGAGCCAGGAGGAGCCCTTAATCCTCAGGTTGGATCAGGAGCCTCTGGGGACTAGGAATTGGCTGTGTTTCTGAGCGGTTTTTTACTTGGGCTCTAAGCCGAGCATCTTCTGCAACCATGCCAGGGAGGAATGTGTGCCCGGAGCCCGTGTCCTGCCCTCTGGACAGAAGGTTCCCGGCTCTTCCTGTTTACCTCCTGCAGTTCTAAGGCTATATACATGCGTAGCTATATACGTGCATAAGGCCTTTGGAGACTTGCCGCCTTTGCTGGGGCCTCTCAGCTCTTCATCTCTGTTGACTGCACGGAGGTGGGAGTTTGAGCAGATGCACAAATGTGTCGGATTAGTCTTTCCTGCTTGAAGCCCAGCTGCTCTGTTAGGAAACTTGCCCTCTCACCCACTAATTGCACTATCCTCTTTACTTTTCTTTTGCAACATATTAAAACATTTTTTTTGTGTGTGTTTATTTGCAAGTTGTACTCCTTCATGGTAGAAAAATGTGAAAATACAGATAAACAAAACAAACAACTCACATTCCTCTGATTAGTGAGAATCGTCTGCTTATTGCGTTTTCCCTTCAGACTGCCTTATTCATAAACATTGTATGTTCCTATCATTTTTTTTTTTTTTTTTTGGTACTAGAAATTAAATCCAGGGCATTGTACCTCTGAGCTACACCCCAGCACTTTAAAAAAACTTATTTTTTAATTTTTACTTTAAATTATTGTCATTGTAATTATTATCGTTACTATTTTGTGGTGCTGGGGATTGAACCCAGGGGATTCTGACTGTGAACACCACCCTCAGCCCTTTTTATTTTTTGTTTTGAAACAAGGTCTTGCTAGGTTACTGAGAGTCTTGTTATATTGCTGACACTGGCCTTGAACCTGCAATCCTCCTGTCTCAGCCTCCCAAGTGCTGGGATTACAGATGTGCTTCTAGTTTAATTTTTTTATTTTGAAAGTAGAGTTTCACTAAGTTGCCGAGGCTGGCCTTGAACCTGTGATCATCTGCCTTAGTCTTCCAACTACTGGGATTACAGGCATGTGCCACCATGCCCAAAATTTGGATCACAGTATATGCCCTGCCCTGCCATGCACTTGATTTTAAGATCTGGCAACTTTTTTTTGGGGGGGGGGTAGAATACCCAGGATTATTCTACCTCTGAGCTACATTCCAGCCCTATTTATTTATTTGTTTTGAAACAGGGTCTCGCTAGGTTGTTGAGATTCTGGCTAAGTTGCTGAGGCTGGCCTTGAATCTGAGATCTTCCTGTCTCAGCCTCCCAAGTACTGGGATCACAGGCATGCGCAATCATACTTGGCTCGGCAACATACTTTCATCGTTTGTCTGTTCGGTGATTAGAGGTCTGCATCATCATCATCATTTTTTTTTTTTCCTTTTCTTTTTCGTGGTGCTGGGGATGGGAACCAGGACTTCAGGCCTGCTAGGCCTGAGATTCACCCCCAGCGTCTGCCTCATCGTTAATGAACTCACAGTATTTATTTATTCGGAATTGCCAAATTTATTTAACCTAATTCTTACTGCAGTCATTTCTTTGTTTCTATTTTTTTTTGTTCCTGCGACTCTATACAGTAATTTTGAAATACCATTGTGTGGGTTTTTTCATGTCTGTCCGTCTGGGTTATCCTAGAACATGTTTCCTACGCCCTTTCTGCACTGTTTTGGTCTATACCAAGAGCTTCGGTGAGCGTCCTGTGTGATTCCCGGCTCCGCTTCCTTCCTGGATGTAGTTTTCCTGAGGATAGAAGTCCCCGTTTGCTTAGTACTGACCACTCTTCTGCTACAAAACCTTACAACACAGAAGTCACTGCGTCCAACCTGTACCCGGGTGCCGGGCGGTCAGGGGAGGGCGCCGGGCCACCGAGGTGTGAGCGAGTTCTGACATTACACAGTTTGCTCTTGGTTTTCGGCTGCCCATCAGAATGCTGTCTGACGGCCGTGTGTTTCTGCCTTCCAGGGTTGCCTGTGGCTCTGTCTTGTTTGGTTTCTGCCCTGAGGTTGGTTAGTTCAGTCTGCCGCACCCTCTGCTCCAGAGGTCATATTGAACGGTGGCCCCTGCTGTCCCCGGGGTCACGTTCCTGGACACACCGAATAAGCCATTGATGAGCCGCTGTTCCTTGGGGAGGTATGGTGTGAGGTTCCTGCAAAACCTCGTCAGGAACCTGTCGTCAGCTGACCCATTCGTCATCTTGTTTTGTGTACGTCTCTGCTCAGAGACACCTATGTGTGTGTATCGTTGATTCCTCCCCACTGAACTCAGGCTCACAGCGCAGCAATTCGCTTTGACGCGAAGCCTGTTTCTCTGTGATGCCCATCACCGCTTCTGGGGTTTCGAAGCACCATGCCCCGAGGTGGGGGCGCTATCCACAGCAAAGTTACCACCCAAATCACACAAAGGCCAAGCCTCTGGCGTTACATAGGCCAGGAAGGCCTGCCTGCAGCCTGAGAGCAGAAGCAAGTGCCCACCTGCCGCTGCCCCTCACCTTCCATCCCGCCCTGTCCACACGCCCGCCAAGTCTGGATTTGGGGGGTGACGTAAGTGTTAGGAAGTAGGCAGTTTCACAAAGATGGGGTCTGCAGATGGTGAGGACGGATGGACAGGGTCCCCCTGGGTCCTAGCGGGGCACTGCAGCAGTGGGGGGTCCTGTGAGCTGAGCAGGGCTCTCGGTGACCGAGCCTCCCACACACTCGCATCTGCCGTGGAGAACCACCCCGGGGAATCTGTGCAGAGTAACGAGACGTTTCAAAGTCCTGGCAGTCTTTATTAAGGGGAGCATGTCTTACCTTTGATAAGGATACATCTAGTTTGAAGTTATTAAATTTGATTGCTCTTCTTTTTTAAGTTACTGTGTGTGTGTGTGTGTGTGTGTGTGTGTGTGTGTGTGTGTGTGTGTGTTTTATGGTGATTGAACCCAGAGGTGTTCTACCTCTGAGTTACACCCCCAGCCCTCTTTTATGTTTTATCTTGAAATGGTCTAAGTTGTGGAGGGCTTCACTAAGTTGCTGAGGCTGTCCTCAAACCTGTGATCCTCCTGTCTTGGCCTCCCAAGTACTGGGATTACAGGTGTATGCCACCACGCCTAGCTTAAGTTACATTTTTTTTTTTTTTTTTTTTTTTTGGTAACTCAGAGGCATTCTACCTCTGAGTTATACCCCAATTTTATTTATTTAGAAACAGGGTCCCACTATACTGAGAGTCTTGCTAAGTTGCTGAGGCTGAGTTCGAACCTGTGATCCTCCTGTCTCAGCCTCCCAAGTACTGGGATTACAAGCGTGCGCCACCACGCCGGGCTTATACTGAGAGTCTTGCTAAGTTGCTGAGGCTGAGTTCGAACCTGTGATTCTCCTGTCTCAGCCTCCCAAGTACTGGGATTACAGGTGTGCACCACCATGCCCAGCTCAAGTTACTCTTAAAAAAGTCACAAAGAGCAGTTGGGAGCTTCAGGGGGACAAGTGGACTGGGCACTGTGTCCCAGGTGCCGGGGTCTGGGGCGGGGGACAGTTCCCAGGGGACCATCCCTCCAGGGAGGTAAAGGCCAGGGCTCTCAAGGCGAGTCTGCCTGGCAGAGGCCCCCGAGAGGCACGTCTGTGTGTGGCGCCTGCAGCAGGCAGCAGGGGAGTGGCAGACTTCTCTCCCAAGGAGCCCCTGAGTATGCAAATTCACCTCCAAGCCTCAGTTTCCCTGTCTGTGGGGGGATGGCACACAGCTCTCCCAAGATGCAGCTTGGCACCAGGTCTTGTACGCTGGGGACTCGTGTCATTGTACAGTGACACGCTGAGTCAGGCAGATATAGACGGGATGAATTTGACGGTGAGGGAGGACGGCCATTCTTGGCAGGACACACAGGAGCGACTGTGGTGGCAGGATCGGCGGCGGCAGGTGGCATTTCTCCTGGGAAGAGTAAGTCATGAGCGGTGCTTCCTTATTTCATGTGCTGACTTTAATGGAAGCGGGAACTTGGATGCAAACAGGAAATTACTACCAAGTATAGTTTTCAACACATGTCAGATTGGCAGTTTCTCTAACACACCAAAGCAGATGTTTAAGAAACATCTTATTTTCCTCTTGAGGAGGGGAACGCAGGAAATGCCCCGGGATTGTGTCGGCCCTTTCCTTTCCAAAGTCCCTGCCTGATTTTTTTAGAAACAATTCTCCTTTCTAATTCACTCATCAAGAGCAAAAGACAAATCCAAACTTACTGTATACTTACAAAGCTAACCTCGGTAGAGATCAAACGTTGTGTGGTGGCAAAGGTTGGACACTTAGGTCGGTATTTTCTTTCTGTAGGGGAAAAAAATAAGACTATTAACAGATCCCAGGCAGGAAGACTTCATCACTCAGAAAAGTCATAGGAAAGAAACCTGGCTTTCAGATAAAAACGGGAGGTTATCTGTGTTTCTCCAGTAGAAATAAGGGCTGCCATCTATCTGATGTTCTTGTCATTAAAGTTATGGCTTTCCTAATCACACCCCCGCTTCCTTCAGGGAATAAGATTGAGCCTGTTGCTTCCTGGTATAAAACAAATATTTCTAAAAATTTATAACCAGAGTTGCAGCACTTTTAACTTTTAAAAATAGCAATTAAAGTAGATACAGTTACTCACCATTGTTACTTTTTCAGACTTGTGGGATGTTTACATTGGCATGGTAACACTGTACAAACATTAACAGTGGATATTTGTTTTCCTGTGTGTGTGTGTGTGTGTGTGTGTGTGTGTGTGTGTGTGTTTCATTGGGCAATCTTCTTAAGTCTTTATTTGTCACCCTATCCATTCACTCATCCATCCATCTGTCCATCTCTCTGTTTGTCCGTCTACCTAACCATCCATCTTTCTACCCATCCATCTATCGACTCATCCATCCACTCATACTCTTGCCCATCTGTTAGTCTGTCTGTCTGTCCGTCCGTCCGTCCGTCCATCCATCCATCCATCCATCCATCCATCCATCCATCATCTTTCACTTACCAAACTATCCATCCATCTGAACATCCAGCTGTCCACACACCCATCCACCACCCGTCCACCCGTCCACTGCGTCCTTGTTAAGGGCCAGGCCCTATGGCGCACGCAGCGGCGGAGGGCAGGGCCAGGGTCCCCCTGTCCAGGAGGGGGTCAGTCTGGGAGGCACCCCCAGCAGCGTCGGAAGTGCCAGGGTAGCAGCGTGTCCCATCCTGTCATTGTCTCTTCTTCCTCCGCCCTTCGGGGTTTGAGAATGGATGGGAGGGAGCTCGCTGCAGAAGGGGCTCCAGCAGTAGAGCTGAACCTCTTGTCTCTGAGCTCAGACTGCAGAGCATCCAAACCCACCTTCCGTGTTCTTCTCCAGCCTCAGCGAGCCGGCTTGGCCTAGAGGCTCCCAGGGGCTCCGTGCCCACAGCCCTTCGCAGTGGTTCCTGGGCACGCCAGCTCCGCAGAGCGTGGCGGGGGTGGTTTTCTACTCCTCTGAGGATGGGTCTGGCCGCGTCTGGGTGTTGCAGCAGACTCCAAGTGCCTTGGGTCCTGCGTTTGGCCTGGGTTCTCTTACGGAGGGCCAGATGACCACAGGAGCACTGACCCCTGGGCGGAGGGAGCAGGGTGGGCTGAGAGGGAGCAAGGAGAGTGCTGTGGAGCACTCTCGGGGGCCGCTTTGACAGAGACTTGCTTTTTTTCTTTTTGCAAGGCCTCTTTGGTGTGGGGTCCCTTGGAACCCTCCCTGGTAAGTGTCTCAAATCCTTGTCCTCTGAACTCGTAGGCTGGCCACCTCGCGCCTTCTTTGTCCACTGGTGTTTCTCATTGATGAAGCTCATTAGTACTCTAAAACAATGTCCCCATGAGTGGGGGCTGCCGTTCCTGTGCTCCTGAATCAGAGGCATTCTACCTCCGAGCTATACCCCCAGCCCTATTTTTTATTCTTTATTTTGAAACCGAGTCTCACTAAGTTGCGGAGTGCCTCACTAGGTAGCTGAGGCTGGCTGCAAACCCAGATCCTCCGGTCTCAGCCTCCCGAATGCTGGGATTACAAGCGTGCGCCACCACGCTCGGCTCTCCTGAATCTTGAAGCTCAGAGTTAGGGAAGCCCCTGGTTGGGGAGGGGGAAATATTTGTCGATGGCATTTTATGACCCGTTTGCTTGGTAGAGGTAATTAAAACACAAGTGGCCCGTTTGAAGGCTTTAGAAAAGTAAGAAAGCAGTGTGTTTGAGGGAGGCGGTTACTTCCCGGGCGTGGCTCCGCTGAGCCTATGACTTTCCTCTAGCTAGTTGGCCAAGTCGTGGGTGAGCGCCCCCGGGGATGGCGTGATTTATCCATTTATTTAGCTGAACTCAGAGAACACAGGAGGCCCGAAAGGTCTATCCGTGTGCGGGAGCAGCCTCAGTTAACCCGTTCATCTGCTTCAAGGATGATGTTTGTCTTAACGGGTGAGTCACATCTCATGTGACTGCGCTCCTGCCCTGGTGTCAACTTGGCTGGGCCACGGCTCCCAGACATGTGGTCAGACATTATTCTAGATGTTTCTGGGAAGGTATTTTTTTAGGCAAGATAAACATTTAAATCAGGAAACTCTAAGTAAAGCAGATTGCTCTCCAAAACATGGGTGGGCCTCATCCAATCAGTTGAAGTACTTAATGGAATAGAGAAAGACACCTCCCCTACCCCTGATCAGGGATGAGTTCTGCTGCCTGATGGCCTTTAAGCTGGACCTGCAGGAGAAACTCTTCATCGGGCTCCAGCCAGCCTAGCAGATGTTGGACTGCAAGGGGCCACCATCTCATGAACCAATTTATTTTCCCTCCCTTCCCTTCCTCTCCCCCTTTCTTTCTCTTTCTCTCTCCCTCCTCCCCTTCCTCTCTCTCTCTTTCTTTCTTTCTTGCAATACTGGGGATAGAACCCCAGGGGCATTCTACCTCTTAGCTACATCCCCTGCCCTGTTTTTTTGGAAACAGGGCCTCACTAAGTTGCAGAGAGCCTCACTAAGTAGCTGAGGCTGGCCGTGAACCTGTGATCCTCTTTTCTCAGCCTCCCAAGTACTTGGATTACAAGCATGCACCACCAAGCCCATCTCTGAACCAGTTTCTTAAACCTTTCCAGCTCAGGAGCCGGGCATGGCATGGTGATGCACGCCTGTAATCCTCATACTTGGGAGGCTGAGATAGGATTGAGGTTTGAGGCCAGCCTCAGCAACTTAGTGAGTCCCTCAACAGTTTAGTGAGACCCTGTTCCAAAATTTAAAAAAAAAAAAAAATTAAAAAAAGGGCCAGGGCTGTAGCTCAGAGGTAGACTCCCCAGTCCCACAAAAAACTCAAACCAAACAAACAGAATCTGTCTCTCTTTCCTTGTATGGCTTTTGTTCCTCTATTACCCTCCCCCCCCTTCCCCTCTACATCCACACATATCCTGTTGCTTTGTTTCTCTGGGGACCCCTGACTAACACAGTGTCCACGTGGGGCGTCCTCCCGGGTCACCCCTGATTGGATCCGGGTGGACTCTGACCTGGAACAGCCAGTCCACGCACTGGCCAGTTGCCCACGGCCAGACTCAGCCCAGGCAGAAGCTGTCTCTGGGGGCCATGAGCCAGAAACCGTGCAGGAGCGAGCAGCTGCGGGAGCTGAAGCCGGAGGGAGGCTGCGGGCGCAGAGTCCAGAGGGGCCGTGGGAGCAGAGCTGGCCGGGCAGCGGAGAGGAGGAGGATGGGGCAGGGACTCTGGGGCGGGGTCCCTGAGGAGCGCGCAGGACCTGGAGCGCCTCCGAGCCGTCTCCACAGCCCCGCTGTACAAAGAGTTTTTATTCTTGAACTCAAAACAGCTGGAAACATACTTGATGAAGGAAGGAGAGAGAAAGAAGGGAAGAAAGAAAGGAAAGACACCCCCCCCCCTTTTAACTATATAAGCAAGGCCGTTCATTTAAGAAGATTGTTAAAGATATACTAAATAAAGACTAGAATCCTGCAGCCGGTCATCCTCTTTGTCTTTTTCCTGCATATCTGTACAGTTATTCATCAATTATTTACTTATGTGTATGTTCTCTGTGTGTGCGTGTGCATCCTTCTCTGTGCTGAGACCCAGCAGGTCGATGAGGCATTCCTCTTGGGATGTCAGCGGGTCCCCTGCTCCTCTCCCTGCTCAACCCTGAGGTCCTTCTCATGCCTTGGCCCTCGTCATCACCCACCCAGCTCCGGCGACGCCTCAGGAATCCCACCCAGACCTGGCTGGCGCTGCTTCTTCCCACCTGGGTGTGAGCACACCAGGGCTGGTGGGGTGAGACCGCCCTCAGAGGGGCCACCCATCTGGACCCGCCTTTTTAATTTTTTGGTACTAGTATTAAACCCTGGGGCATTCTACCTCCAAGCCACACCCTCAGCCCTTTTATTTTTATGTTTTATTTTGAAACAGCCTCACCAGGTTGCCCAGGCTGGTCCTGAACCTGCAGTCCTCCTGTCTCAGCCTCCCAAGTCCTGGGATTACAGGTGTGGGCCCTGCGGCTTCGGCTTAGCTCCTGGAGTGAAGGCCGCTGTGTCTGAGAGGGTGTGGTGGCCAGGGCTCCCGACTCCCCGAGCCAGCCTTGTCAGGGGCCTGGGCTGGAGCCGGCTGGGCCTCCGGGGCTGTTGCCTCTGCTTCCCTCTGCTGCCTGCGTCTCTGCTGGGCCTGCAGGCCAGAGTGGGAGGCCACACTTGCACAGAGGATGGGCAGACAGGTCCCCGTGCCTCCTGGAGGTGAGCAGGAGACACCAGCCTTGCATGGTGGCCTGCAGTCCCGCTGTCGCACCTGTGTCCTGTTTTCAGGACAGGGCGGCCCAGGGTTGGGCAGCCCAAGCCTGCGTTCCCCTTTCCCATCTGTAACCACGCTTGCCTGGTTGTGCCGGGAAGGGCGCCATCCAGCCGAGGTTTTCCTGGCTGTTTCTGATGAGGAAGGTGTCTGCCTGCGCACGTTTTCACCGACACACTTATTTGGAAGTCATGGATTTCACGCTCACCCATGCAGTTGTTTCCTGGGGCTCCCTGTTTGCTTAGAAGGTGAGCGTGAGACCCTCCCTTCACCCCATGAAGTTGCTGTTCTCACCTTTCACCCTTCGCAGGAGGCTTTCGGGGACAGAGGGACACGGCCTCGGGTGAAGTTGCTGGTACAAGGTTCTGGCAATTCTTGGTCTTGGCAGCGAGCGGGAAAGAATACTGATGTAATTTTCCACACCCTTGGAAGAGGTTCTGGAGTATTTTCCCAGGGAAGCAATCCGCATGGACAAATAGCATATTCTTTATTCATAAGGCACAGTGGAGGCCTTGCATTAAGAGACTGTGTTTGCCCAGGGTCTGGAAAATAGCGCTTCAAATAAAAGTGAGAAACGGGGGTTACTCTTGGGGCCAGATCTGCAGAGCCAACAAGGGCGCCCCTCTCTGCGCCCCTCACTGCGCCCGGACCCCAGGGCTGGGTCCAGCCCGAGCCTGGGTTTGTCCTGCCTGAGAGCTATGAGTTTCACTTTGTTTTTTGTTTTGGGTACTAGGGATTGGACCCAGGGGTGTTCTACCTCTGAGCTACACCCCCAGCCGTATTTTAATTATTTTTAAATTTTAATTAAGAACCCAGGGGCATTTTGCCTCCAAGCTACACCCCTCCAGTCCTATTGTTATTTATTTGTTTGTTTATTTATTTATTGTGGTCCTGGAGATTGAACCCAGAGGCATTCTACCTCTGAGCTACACTCCCAGTCCTATTTTATTTTTTTTGGCAACAGGGTTTTGCTAAGTTTATGTGAGCCTCACCGAGTTGCTGAGGCTGGCCTCAAACCTGTGATCCTCCTGTCTCAGCCTCCCAAGTACTGGGATTACAGGCATGTGCCACCATGCCCAGCTTATTATTATTATTTTTTTAATTTTGAAACACGGGCCTTGCTAAGTTGCTGAAGCTGGCCTCGAACCTGCCATCCTCCTGTCTTAGCTTCTCAAGTATTGAAATTACAGGCGTGGGCCACTGTGCCCGGCACGTTTCACAAACTTAAATGTCTAAAAAATTCAGAGACGGGTACTCTTTCCTGATGCGAATACTTTATGAATTGAGCCTTTAGCGCTGCGCTGTTGCGACCGCGATGGTTTGAGCGGTCAAGAGGGATCACTGCGCCACCACGCCACGTCCGCACCCGGCCTCGTAGGGCGGGCAACGGCTTGCGGCACCCGGCTCTGGGAGGGGCGTATTCTGCGTGGTAGACACAGCTCTCCCTGTTGTGAGGGTCTGGAGGACAGAGCTGGTGTGAGGAGGGGGCTAAAGTTCTAGAAGGTGCCACACCCAGGGCTCAAAATGCTTAGCTGCCGGGAGGGGGCAAGGTCCTTTCTCCCCCATGGGTGGAGCCAGGCCGGTGAAGCTGGCAGGACCACGCGTGTGATGGAGTGCTCCCCACCGAAGGGCTTCCTGGGGCACTTGGTCTGGGCTGAGGTCGGCCCCTCAAGCACTTACCCAGGTGTGCAAGAAATATGACCTGAAAATGACATTCAGCGACCAGACAGCAGATGCCTTTGAGGTGGCAGCAAACTCAGGTTCCCTCCCCGCTGCCCTGTTTCCCTGTTTTGTTACCTGTCATGGACAGGGTGTGACATTTTAACCTTACCACAGGTATGTTGCTTGGTCCAGGGGTTGTTTGTTAAAAATTTAAACACAAGCCAGGCCTATAATTATTCCCAATACTTGGGAGGCTGAGACACGAGGATTGCAGCAGATTCCGTGGCCAGCCTCACCAATTTAGTGAGGCTGTCAGCAACTTAGCTAGACCCTGTTTCCAAATAGAATAGAGTAGAGTAGAATAAAAAATAAAATAGGGCTGGGGTTATAGATCCTCAGTACCACAAATTAATAAATTAATAAAAATATTTAAACCTAGTAAGTCAAAGTTTACAATGTTACAACTATTAAATGTCATGATTGAAGTTAGGTGTGATGACCCACACCTGTTATCCCAGTTCTTGGGAGGCTGAGACAGGATTGCAAGTTTGTGGCCAGCCTCAGCTACCTAGTGAGACCCTCCTCCACTTAGACCCTGTTTCCAAATAAAGAATAAAAAATAGGGCTGGGGGTGTAGCTTGGAGGTGGAATGTCCCTGGGTTCCATCCCCAGTACTGCAAGAACAAATAGGTAAGTCATGATTGCAAACCAGTGATAGTAGTATTACCTTAACTAAGAAGGAAATAATGCTACTAAATCCCGGAGAAGTCCAGGATTTAAACATCATCACTGCCCTTATGTATTCGCCAATTAAAAGAACTCTCCAAAACAAAAACACAATAAAAACCTCAGTGTGCATCCTTTCTCTGATTAAGGTCTATACCTTGATTTGGTTTTCAAAGTCATTCTTTTTCAGTGACACATTCTGTCCTATGATTTGTATCATTCTCTCAACCTTTTTTTTTATTGTGTATTGAACAAAATGTCTTTATTTTTGCCTTCTTTGTTCTCTATATATGTTCTTCAATACTCTCACAAACTTTTTTTTAAGTACTAGGATTGAACCCAGGGGTCTTCTACCTCTGAGCTACATCCGCCAGCCCTTTTTTACCTTTTTATTTTCTATTTTGAAATAGGATCTCCCTGAGTTGCTCCTGTCCCAGCCTCCCAAGTACTGGGATTACAGGCATGCGTCACCATGCCCCACTACCAACCAGGCTTTTAAAGAATTTACCTGAAGATTACTCGGTGTTGAATTAATTTGACAATCTGTCCTTGGGGTGCTGAGAGGAGTCCATCTGGTTGAGTGACCAGCAGTGTCTGGCCAGGGCAGCCACGGGAAGGTCATGGGTTCAGTGTGCCTGTCCCTCTGACTGGATACTTTCTTAAGCTCAAGGTAAAGCCGGTGTGCAGGGATCACGGTTTCCAGGCACTGCTTTGGACAGAGCCTGCCCAGGCCTCCCTGGAGCTCGTCCAGACAGCTGAGCCTCCTTTCATTCAGCCTAATCCCTGGGCAACTGCCGATGGAAGGTGCTGATGGAGGCAGATGCTGGTGGAACCCCGCCCGGAGCAAGTCCCAGGCCCGTGAAGCCAGAGAGGCAGCATTGCTGGCTATGCCGGCGCTGAAGTCCCAGTGGGGAGGCTGCAGTAAAGAAAGCTTGATGGCTGCTTCCCACCAGTGGTCTCTCTGGACTCTCAGGCTCTGGGTGAATTACAGATGCAGCTAAGACCTCAAATACACACGAATCTAGAGCTCTCTGCCTGGGAACACCCGTGGAACAAGACCTCTCCCCGTGAAACACTTGTGGATCTGGAGTCGTCTTCCCACGGAATACTCAAGGAACAGAAGCTGTTTCCCTGTGAAACATTAGTGGTCTGGAGCTGCCTGTCTCCTTGAATCACCTGTGTGTCCCCGTCTCCTCTCCTTGGAACACCCCTGTGTCCCTCACTTTCTCCTAGGAACATCCAAGTGTCCCCCTGGAACACCTATGTGTCCCGGGCTCTCTGCCTGTGGAACAGGAGCTCTCTTCCCCGGAACGTTAGTGGTCCGTAGCTGTCTCCCCTTAGACCAACCCATAGGACAGGAACCTCTCTCCTGGGGGCGCCAGTGATCTGCGGCTCCCTCCCTGCGGTCTCGGCTCGCACGGGCCCAGGTGTCTGCCTGGCTCCAGCTCCTGCTCATCTCTTCCAGGGGTTTCTATCTCTGTAGGGGGTTCCTGACCGGCCAGGTGAGCTTCCCAGCACAGTGTTATCTTTGTAAAGAGGTTCCACACGTCCCCCCCCACCTCTTATCTGGGAGAACCAGCATAGCACAGTTGGTTCCAGGAAATTCTTGCCGGGTGCTTCCTTATCCTGCTTCCTGGTCACTTTGCCTGGAAGCAGCTTCCATATTCTTGGGTCCTGTGGATGTCACCTCAAGAGGAGAGGACACCTGAAATGGACCTTTAGAAGTGCCCCCCAGTGCCCTGTTTGTAGAAGCACAGTGCTGTGTGTCAGAGCACCTGTGGCTGCTGAGGTGGCGGAGCAGACCCGGCCCTGGGGCTACAGCTGCTGGCCCCACCCGCGTGGGTAGCGACTGAGGGGGGATTGGACTCTTGGGTCTCGTCCTTTGTGTTCCTCTGGTGCTGGAGAAAGGGGCTCTGCCAGTATCTTTGTCTGCACTGATCGAAACAGCCAAGGAGCAGTTCTGGACTTAAAACAAGTGTTCGATTTCTTCTACCATACCCCCACCCCGATACCTTCATAAGTCAGGTTTCTGTTGTATTCACCAGGTGGTTTTACTGGGGTGGGGGGCAGAAAGAGAGAGAGAGCACACGCGTGTGTACTCTTCAGGTCTTTTCTAGAAGGGCACCAGTCAGAAGTTTTCAGAACAGTGGTCCCCTCTGTCACTCAATGCGAGTAACTGTTAACCAAAGCATTAAGACCCAGCAATCAGAGGAACGTGGTCACATCTTTAAAACTAGGGTCGGGCATGGTGGCGCACACTTGTAATCCCAGTACTTGGGAGGCTGAGACCGGAGGACCCGGGTTTGCTGCCAGCCTCTGAAACTTAGTGAGACCCTGTTTCAAAATAAAGAATAATAGGACTGGGGGTGTAGCTTGGAGGTAGAATGCCCTGGGTTCCATCCCCAGTACTGCCAAAAAAAAAAAAAAAAACCCCAAAAACCAACTCTTTAAGTTTTTTAGGAAATCAAGACAATTACCTATTCCAAATAATCCCTCAGGTCAATGTTTATATTGGAAAATGACCTGAATGCTACACCAGCCACGGTGAACGCCATTGCTGGGTAACAGTTCCCTGTGTGCACACTTTCGTGTGCAGGGCCTCTCCTGCCAGCTCCCCCACCAGGCCCCGCCAGGCGTGGGTGGATCTGAGGGTCTCCTGGAGGATCCTGAGAGGCCTGAACCTGTGTTGGAACCCACTTTCCTGAGCCCTTGGTGCTCATACCTGAATGGTGTGGTTCCCTAGCGGGAGCCCTCCAGTCATTGCCTTCTAGGTAAGACTCCCCAGTGGAGGCTCCCCAGGTGTGCTCCCCAAAAATCACGGCTTCCTAGGCCTGCCTTTGTCAAGGGTCACAGCAGGGTAGGTGGAGACCAGCCACTTGCAAGTCCAAGTCATCGGGGCGATCCTTTAGTTTGCTCTACAGACTGGGAATTGGAAAGGGATGTGAGGTTCCTAATAATTATGTGGTTAAGAGGTGGAATCCAGAGGTCGTCGTGGGCATGTCAGTGCCAGCAGTCACCTGGCCTTCGGAAGGACGGTCTCCTGCCTTCGTGCAGCCTGCCCTGTAGATAGGAGCCCTACAAGGCCCAGAGAGGCAGGTGAGCATGGCTCCAGAACCGTCTGATGGTACGTGTGGAGGTTCCCAGACTGTCCCCTGTCCAGAAACACCTGGTCACCCACCAGTGCAGACCCAGGCGGGCTGTAGCTCCTGCTTCTCACGAGCGTGCCCTTTCCTCCTGCTGATCCATCCCTGCTGTGCTGTCTTAAGTTCACCAGCTGGATAAGAGAACATGCCTATGGTGCATGTGGGCAGAACACACTGAGGGGATTAGCTAATCCTTGAAAGCAAATCAGAGTCCAGAGAGGCCCCGGAGGCTGGAAGGCTGAGCCATGGTAAACAGGATAAAGTTTGCATGGTTGTTTTTTATTGAATCATGCATAAAAATCGTGCCCTGGGCTTACCGCCAAGGGCAAAGGAGCATCTACACAATCGGTTATTGGGTCTCATTTAGGGATACTGTTTACGACAGCCCGGAGCCCGATATTTACCTGAATCCTTGTAAAAAAATGTTTGTTGTTGTCTAACTCTTGATAAAGGCTCCATTTCTCCCAAACATTTGCTTAAGGGGTGTTTTTGGAAGGTCCTCCTACTGATGGGGTTTTTCTTTTTTTCTTTTTTTTTTTTTTTGCAATACTGGGGATGGAACCCAGGGCCATTCTACCTCTGAGCTACAACCCCAGCCCTATTTTTTATTCTTTATTTTGAAACAGGGTCTCACTAAGTTGTGGAAGGCCTCACTAAGTAGCTGAGGCTGGCCACAAACTTGGATCCTCCAGTCTCAACCTCCCAATTACTGGGATTACAAGTGTGGGCCAGCACGCCTGGTTTGATGGGGGTTTTCTTTGTATTTTCTTTGTATGGATTGCTGGGTCACTTGGAGCTACACCCACCTCCAGTACCTGCAAGGTGGTCTTTCTCTGTCCCTCATTTCCTTTCTGCTTCCTCCTAACTGCTTTGTGTATTTTTTTTGTACGCTACCTCTCATTAACAATGAAAAGAATAAAATAGACATAAAAATATAAATGAAGCACGCGGTCATTGTGTATAAAAATCTTGTGTATAAAAATCGTGTGGAAGGAAGGCTCTGGGTTACTCTGGCACCACACACACACACACACACACACACACACACACACACACACACAAAGAGAAAACAAACAAAAACAAAAACAAACCTGATTTCTAGTCTTGACTCCCTGTTTTTTTCAGAGTTGCTCAGTGAATGCTGAGATAGCTGGAGCCGGAGGATCACAAGTTGGAGACCAGCCTCAGCAACTTAGCGAGACCCTGTTTCCAAAAAAAAAAAAAAAAGTAAGAGCTGGGGGTGCAGCTTAGCCGTGGGTTCAATCCATAGTACCCCCCCACACACACACAAGCTACATAAATGGCAGCTTTGTGGAGGGTGTGGTTTCATATTCTTACAGTTCAATCAAAAGCAGCGGTTGATCCAAACTTACCATAGTACAGTGTGATTGACTGTCAGGAAAGCCTGGTGCAGTTATTTTGCATTGTTCATCCAAAGGACCATGTTCGGGTTGCGCTCGAGGTTGGGGGTCTGCTTCTGTTTCCTGGACCCTGGTAGAGACCCCTGGGTCAGGACACAGGGTGTCGTGGCGGCCAGCACTCGACACAAGCCTCGTGTTTGGGGTGATGGAGGTAGATTAGCTGGACGCGCTGAGCAGCCCTGCGCCTGGGGAATCACCGCTTCCTGGGGGGGCGGTGGACGGTCATGGTCTTGGATAGGGAGCCGGTGCCCCAAGTGCAGCTCTGAGGAGCGGCCCAGATGAAGAGGGGCCCAGGCCTTGTGCTCTGTGCCTGCCCACCCTGAGCTTGCAGGGGGCTCTGGCTATGGTGGAACACCAGCCTCTCTGGTGGCATGGTCTGCTGCCACAGCCGTCTGCCCTGTGTGTTTGGGAGGTCACTGTGCCAGGCACCGTGGTGTAAGATGGAGGGACGGAAGTCAGCCCAGCAGATGTGGCTGCTTTGTCCCAGATGCCTCCCAAGCCACAGCACTGCTCTCCCGAGGCACGAGCTCTGCTTGGACAGTCATTTGTTCCATGGAACACCAGGCCTTCTGCCCCCATGTGCACCACCGCTGGGCACCCTGGCCAGGAGCCCTTGCTCCTGGTCCCTTTACTTATCTGGACAGCAGTCCTGGTGACTGCCCTTGCTCCTGATCCCTATCCCTGTCCCTTGCCCACATGCTGCCTGCCCACCTCCTGCACCACTCTCCATGCAGGTGTGGGTGTCTCCTCTCTTCTGGACATTTCAGCCATCTGCAGCTAGACGATCACGTCTCAGCCCTTCCCCCGATGAAGCCATTCCAGCCCAGTACCTTCCTTCATCCAACCACAGCCTGCGTCATTTCCGGAAGGAGCCAGCATGCTCCGTGACCTGGGGTGTGGCGCCCTCCTGGGAGTGACCATGGCCTGCCCGGGTGTCCTTGAATGCAAATGAGGACAGATCTACGTGGCAGGGACCGGCTCGCAGCTGGTGCCCAGCAAACGTAGCTATCATTCCACAGGGTTGTCTTCTGACCCAGCGATGCTCCTTCCGGGCACCTGTTCCATAAGCCCATCAGCAAAAATTAGAAGGAGCGGCGTACTGAGAACTAGACACTGCAGTGCTGTTGACCACTGGTGCCGGAGGGAGCAGGCATTCTGCACGGGGGGACCAGCTGGAAGGCTCTACAGCAGGAGCTGTGGGGACTGGAAGGGACAGACCGCCACCATCAGCGAACCGGTTTTATTAGCCAGCGCAGGGCTGAGGCCAAGCTCACCGAGGGGCACGGCTCTAGGGGCTGGCAGGGGAGAGCAGGGTGCCGCTTGGTCCTGCCTGGTGAGAGCGCATCCTGCTTCCGAGGCCGCCCGCACACTGTGCCCTTACTCGGGCCCCCGAGGGGAAGCAAGCTCTCTGGTATTCCTTTGGTTCCACCCGGGGCCCCTCTCAGACCTCACCAGAAGCTCATCACGTGTCCAAAGCCTCGGTTCCTAACCCACGGGGGCAGGGGGCTTCAGTGTATGACTCAGGAAGACACAAGCCTCAGTCCCTGGTTCTGCTGTGGAGCAGGCTCTAGATATATCCCATGAAGAAGGCACATGGAAGATGGGCATGGGTAGCGTGCTGTTTTTGTGCAAGCAGGGGAGAGATGCCCACGCACACGCTTTGTATTTTCCGAGAGAGACAGTGCAAGGTTGCATCGCTGTGGGGTGGAGGGCCTCCGAGGTACGGTGACTGTTAACGGCTGGTTGGTGTCGACCCTCAGCTGTGGCCTGGCTTTGCACAGTGTCCTGCTCCCTCCAAACCCAACACGCCCATCCACGGGCTGCCTGCTCGTCAAACCCAGCATCCATGTGCTGGACTTCCCGGCCATAACCGGACACATCCTTCTGTGCGCCTGAGTAGCAGCCTGCCCTCCCCATGCGACGCTGGCCTGTGGTCCCTGCAGGCAGCATGGGCGTCTCCTGCCAACCCTGCCCACCTGCCGTTTCTGCAAAAGAGTGAGCAGCTAGCTGAGGGCCGCTGCTCTCTGTGGCTGCAGAGGTCAGGCTCCATCCAGGGAAGTGGGGACAGTGACCCAGCGCCACGGGGAGGACGGACACATGCCGGAAGCTCCGTCCACCAGTGCTGTCTGCACCGGTGGAGCGAGGGCAAGAGACGGTCAGCCCGATGCAGGATGACATCGTATGCCAGGAATTATCCTAGAATACGCACCTTGGGGGAAGCACGGGGGGTTTAGAAAGGGCCCCAGTGAAGGCAGCCGGCACAGCACTTGAGCCCATGGAGGGCTGTGCCTTACCCAGAGAGGAAGGGAGCCCAGCAGACAGGTAAGCGGTGCCTGTCTCTGGATGGAATTCACCTGGGCCGGCTGCTGCAGCCCTGGGAGGCGGACCAGCCCCAACATGGCTTGGAGTTGAGCATGGTCTCCTGACCCCCTCTGGGATTGGGGGCTGGGTAGGGCCTCTCTCCCCCTCTGCCATCCTGGGTCAGAATCAGAACCTGCCCCAGCTTCGCTTCTGCCACTTGTAGAGGTGAACTGCAGCTCATTCTGGGACCTGGAAACTTTTTTCTTTTTCAGACAGGGAAAGGCTTCCTGAGAAGGGTAGAGAGCAAATGTAACCTGGGAGGAGCTCGGGCGGAGGGGAGAGTCAAGCCTGTCAGTGGCCCCCGCCGGTCTCGGGTTGGAGTCCACCGCCAGTACTTCTGGCCCCAGTGGAAGGTCCCCCCCCCCCTCGCCCCGCCTGCTCCTCCTGGGAGAAGCTCTCTGGTGGGAGGTGACATGATGAGCCCTTAGATGGCTCTCAGCCAACGTGGCAAGCCTGCAAACGGCTCACCGGCCTCGGAAGCCCTAGGCAGGACTCGAGCAGGTCCAAAGCAAATACTAGCTGCTGGGTTTACTCAGCACTGGGATTCGGGGAGATAACTTGAGAAGCCGCTTGCTGGCCCCCCTGCTGGGCTGGGCGAGTGCCCTTGTTCCTAGACAAAGCTCAGTGTGTGGTAGGAGCAGGGATCTGTGGAGGCCTGCTGGGTTTCCTTCCCACTCCCTGGCCATGGGGAGCCTGCACATCTTTAGGAATCATCTCCAGCAGGTGGGCAGGGCCCTGGTCAGTCTAAACACGGTGCAGACACTCCTGCGCTGTGAATCTTCACAAAGAGCCCAGGGCCCTTGGGTGTCCTGTTTCGTGGGACCTATGTCCTCTCTGGCCCTCGGGTCCCTTTTATGGCCCACTGATTCCATCCAGAGGGTGCACTGTTGTAACCTTGCCCCCCCAAAGTCCCACCTCCTGACACCATCAATGGGGGACTGGGTTCCCATATACAAATCTGAGGGTGACACAAACGTCCAGTCCCCAGCAGTGGAGGTTCAGGGAGCCGAGAGGATGGGACCTGGCCGCTGAGTCGGCCTCACCTGGTGGACTATGTACAGGCTGTGGAGTAGGGGGGCCTGGGTGCACCCCATTCCTCCATGGGTGTCTAGAATTCAGGCCAGTGTGCCTTTGGATGTTCAGGGCTCAGAGCTCCTAGTTATTTTTAGAATTCTTAAAGGGGAACACCCATTTTGAAAATGTCCTGGGGAACAGGCATGGTGGCGTGGGTCTGTAGTCCCAGCTACTGGGGAGGCTGAGGTGGGAGGCTTGCTTGAGCCCAGGAGTTGGAGAGGAGCCCGGACAATGTGGCCAGGCTTCACCTCAAATCAGTAAGTAAGCAGAATAAAAAATAAAACCGTGGTTGATTAAGTTAGGTTTGCACACCCTCGCCAGGACGCAGACTCTGGCCCCATGGCCTGTGGGCAGCAGCTGTGCGTGGCAGGGTTTGGCCCGCAGCTGCTAACGTGCCTTTGGGTCAAGATTTTTAAGCCCAGCTCAGCAAGTTTGTTGCCTTAAAGGAATTCCTTCATAGGGTGCCGTTGAGAGCCCTTCTTTTGGAGTTAACACTTTGCAGCCATGCATCCTAAACACCCCTGAGCAAATCCCGCAGTTCTGCTGAAGTTGTCACTGCCATCCTCTTGCAGGTTTTGGGGGAGTCCATGAATAGTTCACAGACCAGAGCTCCCCCTGCTGAAGGACCCAAGACTCAGAGATGCCTGTGCAATCTCAGCTGAAGTCCCTGCTCCTATTGGGGCTCTGTCCAGATCCTCTCCGGGCCCCGCTGTACCAAGCGCATGTGATTCCTGAGGCATTAGCTGGGAGAAGGGTCAGGGCTCTCGGAAGGGGACAGCATGTGCCAAGCCCCACGGGAGGGACCGTGCGCCAACAAGCCGCTGGACAGGGAGGCTAGCCTGAAAGGGAGGGAGGGAGGGAGGGGACTGGGGCTGGGCCCGGCCTCAGGGGAGACAGACTGTAGCAGCAGTAGCAGTGGCCATTGAAAGGGGCTAAATCGAAGAGAGATGTTGGCCTTGCAGGAGAGGCCAGGCCTCCGAGGGTCTGGTCAGGCTGGAGGAGGGGCACTCGGCCTGGGCGGGGGGGGGTGGGTGAGGTGGAGATAGAGGGCGGAAGCTGCAGGAGGTGAGGAAGTCACCTGAAGCACTAGGAGGTGCTTTGGGGCACAACTCTGTCAGTTCCCTGTGCTTAGCAAGTAGGGATCCAGAGTTGCCGGTCATGGTAGGGGCCTCTTCCTTCCTTGTATGGTTCTTTAAAAATGTTTTTGTTTTAAAGCAACCGTAGTCATATAGGGCAGTATGTGAAATGCACTTTCATGCTGTAAGGTAAAAAAGCAAGATAACAAAAAACATTTAAAGCCGGGCGTAGTGGTGCACGCTTGTAATCCCCAGTACTTGGGAGGCTGAGACAGGAGGATCGCAGGTTTGTGGCCAGCTTCAGCTACTTAGTGAGGCCCTCCACAACTTAGTGAGACCCGGTTTCAAAAATAAAGGATAGCTGGGCATGGTGGCACACGCTTGTGATCCCAGTGCTTGGGAGGCTGAGACAGGAGGATCCGGGTTCGCAGCCAGCCTCAGCTACTTGGTGAGGCCCTCTGCAACTTAGTGAGACCCTGTTTCAAAATAAAGAATAAAAATAGGTCTGGGGGTGTAGCTTGGAGGTAGAATGCCCCTGGGTTCAATCTCCAGTACCAAAAAAAAAAAAAAAAAGGATAAAAAATGGGGCTGGGGGTGTAGCTCAGAGGTAGAATGCTCCTGGATTCAATCTCCAGTACCACACACACACACACACACACACACACACAAACACACACACACACACAACAATTAGATTGCGGTGGGTTGATTAGGACTTCGCTGAGACCCCTGCCCAGCCCACCCCTCTTCTTCCTCGTTCTCTGAGGGAGGAGGAAGCTGGGGGAGGTGATGGGTCAAGTCTCCTGGCCCATTTCCTGAGCTGGACCCCAGCCTCACGTTTGCTGCAAAGTAGAAGCAGAGTGTAGCTAAAGGAATTGTTGTTTGAATGAAAATTTTACACATTAGAATAGAGTGTTATTTCAGGATTCAGCTTATAATTTTGCCCCTCCTCCCCCAGTAATGGGCAAGATCAAAGTTTAAAGAATTCAACCTTCCCACTAAGAGTCCAGTCTCTCGTGTGCACTGGGAAAGCTCTCCTCACTGCTGTGCTTTGACTTTGTGAAGTTTCCCAGCGTGACAAACCTGGGCTCACTCTTGGTCTGTGAATTTTCTCCACCACAGAGCAGCTGAGTTTACTTTTTCCTGCAGCCAACATTGAAAGCTAATAGTTTTTTTTTTTTTTTTTTTTTTTTTTTTTTGCGGTACTGGGGATTGAACTCAGGGGCATTCTACCTCCGAGCTATACCCCCAGCCCTATTTTTTATTCTTTATTTTGAAACCGAGTCTCACTAAGTTGCAGAGGGCCTCACTAGGTAGCTGAGGCTGGCCACGAACCCGGATCCTCAGGTCTCAGCCTCCCGAATGCTGGGATTACAAGCGTGCGCCACCACGCCCAGCTGAAAGCTAATAGTTTTAATGAGAAAAATGTACCGCATGGTCCTCAAACAGGACTTAATTGGCTCAGAAAGAAGCCTCGTGTGTGAACCTGCAAGGAGATGTGGGATTAAGTCTCAGCGCGGCTGCATTAGCTGTGTTCACAGATTCTGTGACACTGTCCCCCAGGGGGCTGGGAACCACCCCAGCGTAGGCAGTGGGGCTCGAGGTTTGGGAAGCTGTTTGGTGGTGCTTCCTAGAGACCTCGGCGCTGGGCCTCCCTCCACCATTACCCTCTGCAGTTTAGGGGCGCGTGTTTTCCCTTCTATTGCTGGCTGCTTGGTGGACCTCCCTCCTCTTTCTCCTCTCTGAATGTCGGTCTTCTCCAGCTCTGCCCTCCCCACAAGCCTGTTCTATTTCTGCTCCCTCCCGGCCCTGCTGCATGTATTCCTGTCTGCAAGACGTCCCTCCAGCTCCTGACCTGTCCACCTGGCCTCAGGGGCATCTCAGACATCCCCCTTAGCCGACGTCCTTTCCCACACTGCTGTTCTTCCTCTGGATCAGCCCCCGGTCCCTGGAGCTCTCCATCCACGGTGACCCACCTACCAAGGCAGCTCGGTTAGCACTCGTGAAGTATGAAATTGACCCGCTCTAACAAGTCCCACTCATTCAAAGAGTAAGCGTGCCTGTGTGTCAGAAGACACCCCAGGAGAACTCAACTCAGTGACTTGCATGTGCATTCCTCGGGTCGGAAGAAAACTGCTGAAGTGATTTCAGGCTGGCCCTTCATTGGGGTCTGTTGTAGAGCTTCTTCCTCACACTCAGCAATGGCTGTCTTGCACTTTTAGTAAGAATTGAACGGGGAGGCCGATTAGGGGTCATTCAGTATTCTTTACTGGGGCCGCCCTCTGGGGCTAGGGGTGGCGTTCCCTGGTTCATGATACGAGAGGGGATTTGTACCTGCTGTGATTCTAATTTTTAAAATCAATAATGTATTTTTTAAAAACTCATTTTTCCCCTCTGAAGCAGAGCAGAGGAGCTAAAGAGTCTTTAGCATGTATTGTGTGTGCCCTGCTTCTGGGTAGCATGCTTAATAAAACACAATCAGTGGCCTGTTATCACCGTTTACTTGGATAAGGAACAGGCATGCTGAAATTCTGTGCACAAACCAGGAGCATAAAAAGGAGGGCGATTCTGTGGTCGTCCTCAAAATGATTTTTAGCATGGTGATCCAAAATGTGATTAAAAAAATCTTAGATAACACATAAAGATGTCTAAAATACTTTAAAAGACTCCAGACTATAAAGAGAAAGTAGCAATAAAGCCATGTCAAGAATAAATTCACTTCACCTTTGAAATGCCTTCCTTGTAGAAGAACATTTGCAGTCAGAGTCCTGGATCTTACTAGTGAGACCCCCCCCCCGCCCAAATATGAAAGCTAGTGGAAGAAACACAGCGTGTGTTTCGTATCCGAAACGTAACTTGTATGCACTTCCATGGTCTGATGCGGCCGCGTTCTCCGTCTACAATGAAATGCAAACCAAACTGGATATATTTTAATTTTTTAACATGTTGGGAAACCATTCTTTTTTAATCTTTAAATTAAAAAAAAAACAAATTTAAGAGCATGTCACTTTTGTAAATGGGAAAAATTCAAGATTTTTCTATTTTAGAAAAAAATCAGCATGATGGGACACTACAGTAGAGTGAACTTTACAATGGACCCTTTAAAGATGACCTTTTTATTCACGGTAATCTGTTCACAAGTTATGAAGCTGTGTTGAGAGGTATGTGCATCTTCTGTTACTGGAAAAGGGATTGGGAGGCAGAGCTGAAGAGGATTAGAGCAAAGCTTGATCCTTTAGCTCTTTAGCTCTAGACTTTTGTCCTTCTACAGTTCTATAATTAATTATGACTTTTTTTTTGGTACTGGGGATTGAACTCAGTAGCATTCTACTTCCAAGCTACACCCCCAGCTTATTTTATTTTATTTTTTATTTTGAAACAGGATCTCTCTACATTGCTGAGGCTGGCCTCAAACCTGCGACCCTCCTGTCTCAGCCTCCCAAGTATGAGGATTACAGGAATGCACCACCATGCCTGACTTGAATTATAATTTTGATATAGAATATGAACCTGTATTTCAATGCTTCATCCCACATACAAGTCTTGACAGTTTTTTTTTTCTTTTTGTCCTGGTAAATTTTGTAGTTTCCTTGAGATTTCTGTATAATCAATATATTCAAAGCAAAACTCCTTGCCCTAAAAACTTAGCTTGCTCGGTTTGAAAATACAAGACATGAGTGGACCTGAGCTCGGTTGCTGAGTCTGGCTTGGGAAATGCACATTTCGTGTTTAATGGCTATTCCAGGCTGTTCTCTGCACTTGAGAGACTTACGCTGGCTTCCTGTGTGCCCTAAGTGGGTCGAAGGAGCAGCTAGAGTTTTGGAAGAGCCGCTGCTGACTGGGGGCTGGAGGGGGTGCTGGGGTGGGGAGCAGGGGGGGATTGCACCTTCAGAGCCTCCAGGCATAAGCAGCTGAGTCTACCTGTATTTCTACTTCTGCTTCTTACAAACCGAGTGACTGTGGGCAAATTACCTACTTACTTTCTTGGTTTCTGAGTTCTTATTGCAAGTAAAGGGATTTCTTCTGGCTTGATTTTTTTTTTTTTTTTATGTGTGGCACTGGAGATTGAACCTAGGGGCATTATTCTACCTCTGAGCTACACCTCAACCCCTTTTATCCTTTTATTTATTTATTTTTGTTTGTTTTGAAATAGGGTATTGCTAAGTTGTTGAGAGTCTCGCTAAGTTGCTGAGGCTGGCCTGGAACCTGAGATCCTCTGATCTCAGCCTCCCAAGTACTGGGATTACAGGCATGCACCACCATGCCTAGATTGGCCTGATTCTTAATTGTCTGCCTTCCTTCCTTCCTTCCTTCCTTCCTTCCTTCCTTCCTTCCTTCCTTCCTTCCTCCTTCCACATCCCTAACCTAATGCCCACGGCCCACATCAGGATGTGACCTTAGAAACAGAAAAGATTGAAGGACCATGGATAGTCCTCCATCTTGTCCCGAAACCATTATTTCCGAGAACTCTCTGGTGACTCCTTGCACATTAGGCGTAGGGACTGCTTAATTCAGAGATTGCCGCTTGAGATGTTCCTTGTTGAATGAATCTGCCAGTTCACAGGAGTGCTGGGCGGAGTCCAGGGTGGACGTTCACAGAGGCTTGCACCCTGCGAGGCCCTCCCTACACTTAGATCAGCATCCCTCCCACCCCCCGAACCTTCTTCCCGACATTTTTATCTTTGGGAACCATACGCCACAGATGATTCAACATGAGAATTGGGGCAAACCCTTCAACCCATAGCAGTTCCTACTGGAATTTTAATTTTTCTAAGGCTGTCTGATAAAGACACGGTCTTCTGTTATTTTTCAGTGGCTTCCATACGGGTTAAGTTTGTAGTTTTTAATCTAGGCTGGAGGTGGGCCATCTAAGGAGGGTGAGACAAGCAACTGTGTGATCCTCCTGTCTCAGCCTCCCAAGTACTGGGATTACGGGGTAGGGGGGCCTTGCCTTCAGCCTTTGACCTTGACCCTATCCAGTCATGGACCCTTGCTCTCTCTGCTGAGGGTTGACTTTTCATGACTCTGAGCCTTTCCTTTGGCTGGCCAGCGCCAAATCTATTCTGTTGCACTCTCTGGTCTCCTGTGGGTGGTTCAGATTCTTGTCCTACCCCGGAACAACTAAATGATTTGAAGGGAACATGTTTAACTCTGCTCCACGCTGACGCTCCTGTTTGGAATCATGAGAGTGACCCTGGTTGCTGGGAGCCTCCCTTCCTGGCTCACCCGCTGGACTGGCCTGGTTCTTTGGGACGTCCTCTCTAAGCTTCGTGGGGAATCACCTGTGGCTCGCCCTCCTGTCTGTACCGCCGTACAGTCTGTGTGCCTCCCTTCCCGTCCCGAATCCCTGTAGGTGGAACTCCGGGCTATCCAGACACTTTCTGAGGATAGATTTGTCTAGGGGGTTGGCCAGAGGTGGAATGCATAGGTAGTTCTCATACCTCCCCACACCTGTTTTCTCCGCAGGTTTCTTTAGTGTGGCATCGTTTCTGCCTTCAGATAAACATTCACGACACTTAGCGGCCTTGGGGACCACATGGTACATCCAAGGAGGAGCCTGGGGATGGTGCACTTTCTTAAATGCCGCCTCATCATTTGGAAGCCGGCTGCTCAGAAGCACAGAAGTGGTCGATACTTATTTCGCGCGTGCTAACATGACTCTTACTTTTTCCCCTACAGGGACCTTCGCTTTAACAGAATCAGGGAAATCCAACCTGGGGCCTTCGCGCGGCTGAGAAACCTGAACACGCTGTAAGTCAGAACACTGCAGGGTCTCGCCTGCAGTGGCCATGTCCCCACTGTCCAGCCAGGGTGTGAACGGGGAAGGTGGAGGTAGAACTCGGGCTTAGAGCAGGGTAGGGCTTTCACGCCAGGACCCTCCGCCCTGTGTGCCTTGCCTGGCCTGTGTTGGGTGGCACTCAGCTGTTGGGACCTCACCCTCGGTCTCCGTGGGGAACTCACTCCCCTCCTGTATCTCTTCTTCACTTGCTGGGTCAGGTGTGTTCTGTGCTGTAAGGTTGAGCATGCTAGCGTCTCTCCTGAGCTCAGCAGCTTGGACACAGGCAAGGCTGGGAGTGCGCCCAGGTACGCCCCAGAGGGCAGCCCTCCGGGGAGCGGTGGGGCCCGCAAGCTCCGTGCTGCAGGAGAAGCAGGGCTTTTCCCAATGCACCTGCTTCTCTTGGGCACCAGGACCAAGAAAAGCAGGTCCTTATTTGGCCTCTGGCGGGGCTGTGAGGAGAAGGAGCCAGGCCAGCGTCCTGGGGTGCCCTGGGGTGGGGAGGCGCATGGTGGCCTCGAAGGCTAACTCCTGGTGGATGGAGGCAGTGGTGCCTCTGCCTCCTGGTCCAGCCTCCGTGAAACCCCCGCTAGACCCTCCTCAACTTCCAAAGGGACTTCACATGGGCCACCGCCCTTGGATGCCGGGTATGGATGTGCATCCCTTTGCACGGGACAGAGGATGTACTGTGGAGCACTGGTTGGGCAAGCCCTACAGTGGGGCAGACTGGCAACCCTCGGTCACGCAGTCGGCTCTCTGTGTGTCGCTCGAAGTTCCTGGTTCATTGGCTCCTGATGGTGCGCTCCTTGGCTCAGTTCTTCTGTGACCTTTTCGATGGCAACTGGAATGTTTTTCTTCCGCACATTTTTTTTTTTTTTTTAACCAAGATCATTATACCTCTAAGCTACACCTCCAGGCCTGTTTTGTTTTTTTGGGGTTTTTTTTTTTTTTTTTTTTAATTTTGAAGCAGAGTATCGTTAGGTTGGTGAGAGTGTCACTACTTGCTGAGGCTGTCCTCGAACCTGCGATCCTCCTGTTTCAGCCTCCCCAGTACTGGGATTAATTTAAGAGTTTTTTTTTTTTTTTTGGTTTCAAACTCCTGTTGGAATTTTCTTCATAGGCTTCTTAACAACAACCAGATTAAGAGGATACCGAGCGGAGCGTTCGAAGACGTGGAAAACTTAAAATATCTGTAAGTTATTGATCGGCTCTTTAACCCTTGAGCTTGCACTATCTGTACTCAGAACACCACAGTGTAGCATCACCTTTGGGCAGTGGGCGAGGAACTGTAAGGCACCAGGTGGGATCTTTATTTTTAGAAGGTGAGTGATTCTTGGCTGGGATTCTTTTTATTTTATTTTATGGTACTGGGGATTGAACCCAGGGGCATTCTACCTCTGAGCCACACCCCCAGCCCTATTTTTATCTTTTATTTTGAAGCAAGGTCTCACTAAGTTGTGGAGGGCCTCACCAGATTTCGGAGGCTGGCCTCGAACCTGTGATCTTCCTGTCTCAGCCTCCAAGCCTGCATGCGCCACCATGCTGGGCGTGGCTGGGGTGTTCTAAGTGGGCTTCACTGGTGTGGAGTGCTACACTTTGAGCACAGCACGTTCTGTGGATTGGGGCGAGGTTCTCAGGGGAGGCCGGCAGGAGAGGCTCAAGTGCACGGCCGCTGGTCCCCCGTGGTCAGTGATGGCTGAGCTTCTGAGGGGGAAGGTGACACCTGCTCAGGTGTGCACAGCTGACAGCCTTGCAGCCCTGGACCTTCCTGGTGGTCCTCAGTTGCCCTTCCAGCCGGAGGTGGAATGTACAATAGAAAGTACTAATTCCTTTGGGCTGTCATTAACCTCCTATACATTTTTCACCTTCCTCTAGCTGGTGGTGGTTTACCTCTTAACTTTCATCTAGTTAAATTTTATTTTTACTTTAAAAGAAAATTTTTAAAAAATTTTTAAGCAAGTAATTTATTATCATCTGGACTATCTATCTTCTGCTGGTTGAAGTCAGTTTTGAGGTTGAGAGCAGCCTCCCTTCAAGGCCTGTGCTGCTTGAACAGACGCACACACGTTTTCAAATGGAAAGAGAGAGAAAACGCCCGGCTCATGCAGGTTACGTTCAGGGTCCACACGGAACCCAAGTGCCTACCGCCTGCTTTTGTCAAATTACTCCGTCTTTTAGGACTTAGGTAACTTTTTCAAGGGAGTCATTTTTAATGAAGGATTTCATACCTGTTATTTTTTACTGGGAAAAATAAAGCCGAACCTAAACATTTTTAAGCTATGCTAATTTTTCAAAACCAAGTCATCTTTTTCGCGTTCTACATTTTTGAAACCTATTTTGGTGTTAGATGAATCAGCGGTTCCAAATTCCAGACCTATCTCTCTTTCTGTGTCTGTGTTCCTCATTCAGAGTGTTAGATGTAAACTTTTCTCCATCATCTTTGACGTGGAGTGCTAATTTTAATGCTGTCTGTGCTTGACTAAGCCTCGTTACTAATTTTTTTAAAATAATGAGCTACATACAGGCTGTTTCTCTTTGTGCCTTGGGTTTTTGTTTACCTTTGATGATGTTTTATGTGCTGTGTGGGGTCCAGAGGAAAGTAGATGTAGTCAGCTTACGGCCAGCTCTGTGGTGTGTGTGTGTGTGTGTGTGTGTGTGTGCGTGTGTTTTAACCGGTTTGTTTTCCTTTTTTTTTTTTTTTTTGCTCTTGGTTATGGGATGTTGGTCATGCTATTCCTCAGAATCCCTTTCACGAGTCACCGGGCCGAATCCCGCCTGTGGCCTGCTTGCTTCCTCTAGCTGTTCACGCTGGGCTGCCCTTCCCTCTTGCCCATGGGAGCGGAGACAGATCAAATCTCTGGGGCAGGGTCGAGGTGGTGGCTGCAGTTCAGGGACTTGGACCAAGGACCCAGCCAGCTGCGTGCAGGTCTGCTTCCTTCCCCGGCCCCCCAGAAGCTCCTCCTGGAGTTCATCTGCAGTCACTGTGGGAGTGTTTTCCGTGTTTGGAACTCTCCTGTACTTGTCAGTTTCCTTCATGTGTATTTGGTCAGTGCCAAAGCATATTTTTAGAGGTTGAATAGTCCTTACTTCCTGGAACCATGGTCACTTCTGGTAAGGCACTAGCTTTCTCCATAATTTATATTTCTTTCTGGTGGTACTGGGGGTTGAACCCAGGAGTGTTCTACCTTCAAGGTACACTCCTAGCCCTTTTTATTTTTTGTTTGGAAACAGAGTCTCACTAGGTTGTTGAGAGTCTCGCTATGTTGCTGATGGTGGTCTTGAAACTGCAAACCTTCTATCTCAGCCTCCCAGGTACTAGGAATATAGGTAAGCACCACCAAGCCTGGCTAATTCATATTTCTTAATGATGAAATTGATTCCTGAGGTAGTTAGAACTCATGGTCAGTCTCAACTTTGTGACAAAGTAGAGTGTAATTTATTACTAGAAGATCAATACTCAACTAGTCCTTTTTTTTTTTTTAATGGCCTTGGGGCTTGGACCCAGGGGCATTCTATCTCCAAGCTATAGCCCCAGCCCTTTTTGTTTTTTGTTTTGAAACAAGGTCTCACTAGGTTGCTTGCTGAGAATCTTGGTACTTGGTGGAGGCTGTCCTCAAACCTGTAATCCTCCTGTCTCAGCCTCCGAAGTGCTGGGATTATAGGCATGTGCCACCATGCCTGGCTCCAGTTATTCTTATGAAAACAAATTCCACTCCCATGTCTTTATAAACATACATTTGTACAGGAGTTTGATCCAGTTGCTTTACATAATCTCCCAAAGGATTCCTTACTCTCAGTTTTCAGAAGTGCATGGAAAGTGACATTCTCATTGGTACTTTGTTTTGTTTTAAGAGGTCAGCTCAAGCTCTGCATTTGGACTTCCCCTTCTGCAGAGGGAATGGTCATAACTCTCACCTGAACGGCAGTTTCTATGTACTGGGTCACAGTCTAAGATCTTTATACATACTTACTTAATGTGTGTATGCATATTTATTTAATATGCTTCTATGCATTTCACTGAAGGGAAACTGAGGCACAGAAAGACGCCCCTCTGGCCCAGGTCCCTAGGGGACCAGTGGAGGTCAGGTGCCTGCAGAGCTGACTGCTGCACCAGGCCTCTATGGTGCTGGGCTGTGGGCAGCGGAGGTCCAGGCCAGTGTGTCTCAAGGTTTGCGGTTCCTTGGTTCCTTTGAGGTCACCCCCACTAATTTGCACAGAGGGAATCAGGGAAGGACCGTATGGATGGGTCGCAGCCATGGAAGAGGCAAATTAGATCCCATAAACCAGGCCCTGCACCAGACATGAAGATGCAGTAAAAACACTTAGCCCTACTGGAGACAGTATAATAGCAGAAGTGTTAAGGGGGAAAAAAATGCTCTCTATTCTGGAGAACAGGTAGGTGACACAGACACAGAGCTGTCAGCTTGAACAGAAGTTGCTGCCTGAGGTGGAAACATGGGAAGTGCGGGTTTTGACGAGTTCACTGGTCCATCCCCTGCGTGAGCGATGCAGCCAGGCGGTTGGAGTTAGCCGCAGTGGCAATACCGCCTCCAGGGAGGGTAGGGCTCAGCTCCAGGTCACCTCTGCCCCTTCGGGCTGTACCGTGAGGGAGCTGCAAGGCAGATCTTGTGGTTGAACCCACACACCCTCTGGTTCTTCTTGGGACTCTGGGCTTTGGTGTGCGAGCTTTCCCCCCGTGGGTTGGTTTAGGGCTGGCAGGCTTCTGTGAGGGACCAGGGGGTGCATGCTGGGGGCTCCTCCTGCCACTGCGACTCCTCAGCTTCCCAGGGAGCACCAACATGACCCAGCCAGTGCCCGAGACGAGCACGGCCACGTTCCAACAGGGTTTGTCCTGAAATGCAAACCTCACCACGTGTCCTTCTTCCTCGGCAAATTTCAACCATTTAGAAATCTAAAATCCATTCTGAGCTTGCAGGCTGTGCAAACACAGCGGGTAGCCAGTCCTGGGCTCTTTGGAGAGGCTTCTCGGCTTCCTTTTGTAAGAAAGGGATTGTGGGTGGGAGAGCACTTCAGCACACCCCCAGGCTTCCTGTTGTCTGAACCCCAAGTTACTTCTGGATTCTTAGAACTGTGTAATCTAATAATAATGCATTTTACATGTGCATGGGGGAGAAATGGTTTTGTTTTCTCCAGGCTTTGAAATAAACGTGTTGCCCATTGTCCAGTAGCTTAGTCGGGAGTCCTGAATTACCAGGCTGCACCGCGGTGTTCTGGCCACCTCCGCCTTGGGCTGATTGTCTAGTCTGCTCAGGATGCAAAGGAAGGCCTGGCGTGGGCGGCACCGAGCCTGCTGAGCACGCGTGGGCGTGCAGTGGTTGTTCTAATGCCAGCCTCCCTTGCGCACTGGGGCCACAAGTCTCCCAGTTCTCTCTGCCACCGCGGTGTGACCTCTCACGTGTGCTAATACTGCTCCCTGTTTCTTGTTTCAGCTATTTGTACAAGAATGAGATCCAGTCAATTGACAGGCAAGCATTTAAGGGACTTGCCTCTCTAGAGCAACTGTAAGTGCCCCTTCTATTCCGTGCTTCCGTGTCTTGGATGCTCCCTGCCTTTTTGCTTCTTGCAGGGAGAAGTGGACCGAGTTTGCATGATGCATGTGTGTAGTACCTGGGGCGTAGGGAGAATGTGCATGACCCTGAAAACGCAGGAACGGGCCAGTTAGCTGCCCATCTCGCCCACCTTGTGCCCGATCCACCCTGCACTCGAGCATCAGCAGATGTTTGCTGCATTTCGTCTGTGCACCAGACCCTGGGCCATGTGTTCAGGATTCCAACAACAGCCGTTATCAATCGGTTCCCCGTCTCATGGTAAAAACAGTGGTGCCCGCATTCCCAGGGAGAGATAAAACACGTAAACAAGCCAGACAAGCAGAGCCTTTGGTTGAAGAGCATAGGACCTGAGGTTGTGTTCCTTGGGCACCGATTACTCTTAGTGACTCTGCAAACCCAGGGTTTAATCTCATCAGTAATGATGTTGTTACTTTGGGAGAAAACAAGAGTTTCCTGTCTCCATGTAGTTTAGTGAGTGGATGTTGTCTGTGACCAGACACTGTTTCTTTGGCTACGTAGGAAGCTGGACTTTGCTATGAAGTCAGCATGTTGGTTTTTTTGTGTGTGTGCTGGTGAAACTGCAGAGATCTTCTGGTCTGTTTTCCTTTTGCTCTGAGCTCAGCTGACCCCCATGCAGTCTCCAGTTATTCTGCCGCTTTACAGGGAAAACTGTGGGTTGTTCTGCAGTGCCTAAGCCTTCTGCTGTAGCTACTCATCTGCTTTCACATTTCCCCTGGTGATGAGGCAGGGCAGTCAGGAGAACTGCAGGCAGAGCTGGAGGCTCCCCTGGCTCCCTGAGCTGCAGGAGCCCACTGCCCACTCGAGTCCAAACTCTTCATTCAAGTGAGAACGGCTTTCCTGGGCTTACCGTGCAGAGCATTTGGGAAGAAATTGTATATGAGAATGTCGTACAATCTCTGCTTCAGAGAGAATGGAAGCAAAAATGAGTCCCTGCAAAAGCATGTGGAAATATCTAGAAAGCATAGGGGGGTGGCAGAGGAGCAAGTCGCCGTGGGCAGCGAGACTTTCATGCTGTGGGGACAAGAACAGTCATGTTGAACCACTGTGGAAACCCCAGAGAACCGGCGGTGCTTGCCGGGCTCCGTGAGGAGCTGAGGTCCGTGTGAGCTTTAAGGAAATTTTAAGGAAGGCTCGGAGTCTGGGAGAGAGGAGTTGGAGACGGTGGCCTTGGACCTGGCACAGACACGCTTCCTGCCCAAAGTTTTGGGGACTCGGCACTGGGTCCCAAGAGTCTGGGGTTGAGGGGAGGGGCAGCGGGTTCCTGCTGCTGGGACTAAGGTTTTACTTCATCTGAGTGCTAGTGTGTCCAGGGTCCAGAGAGGCAGGACCCCCTGGCTCGCACTATCCGGAGATCAGCGTGTTCACTGAGATGGAGGGTCTCATGCTCCTGAGCCTGCAGTATGTGGCTAGGAAGGGTGGCTCTTTCCAATCTGGGATTCCCTGGAGCCCCTCTGCAGCCCCAACCTTAGAAGACACACATTCTCCCCAGCCCTGGGGAGGCTGGGAGGCCCGATGGGAGGCCACGAGGTGTGTACAGCCAGGGTCTTTGGGTTTCTCTGAGCTGCTTCTCAGGAAGCTGTTGGTGTATCCTAATTGTGTTTGGCCAGAGCCAGCAACTACAGTCTGAATTCAGGGGTGACCTTCACATACTTGGGGAGTTACTTGTGTCCTCAATTTCCTTGGCTGTCCAGAGAAGGGTGATGGCGCCCCAGGCTGCCGGACCCCAGACACACAGGGGGTTCTGTGGCCCTGAGGGCAAGCTTCCTTAGCACCTGAAGGCAGGATCCCTGAGTCCCACCTGCTCCTTCCTCCTTCCTGGACAGCTGCTGGTCCAGGTGAGAGGACTGAAGGTCAGGCCACTCTGCCTGGGGACTTGCATGACTCCTGGGCTTTCTTCCGTGGGCCCCATTCCTGCTTACTAAGGACCCATCGCTGCCTGTCAGGGCTAGCTGCAGTCCATCTCCCTGCTGGCTCACCTGTGCCCATGGTGTTACTCCTCCTCCTGCTGCTTGGCATAGAGAAGGGGCGGGAGGGTCTCCATCATGGGGACAGGGGGTTTCTGCTTGGTCTTGTCTCCTTTGGCATCTTTGGGTCAGATGCTGGCCTTTGGGTGACAGTCACTGACTGCGTTGTTTTTACTTACCCGAGCAGCTTCATCCTTTTCTTGTGTGGAGGGTGCTGGACACAGCTCTGCCCCCGAGGAGAAGCAGGGAGGCCAAGGTGCCCGCTGTCCCTGAGGATGCGCTGGTGGCCTCTGTGTGGCCCTTAAGAGACAGAGGAGTCCCGAGGTGGCTTTCCCTGGGGAGAAGTCGAAGTTGGGGGAGCCCGAAGTGACGGGATGTCTGAAGGTTCAAAAGCGATGGCCCGGCGTGGATTGTGAGGACTCTGATTGGGCTTGTGACCAGGCCTGGGATGGCTGGCCTGTGGATCCGACTCCGTGTGGCGGCTCCCTTGAAAATGTGACCTCGTTGAGAATGAGCGCCTGTCTCTGGGGACAGGCCTCTCTCCGTGGTGGGTGTGGGAAGCAGGTCTCCCCATCGACGAGAAGGGCCACTTGGTGTTTTACTGAAAAAAAAAAAAACTTTTTTTCCATCAATTTCCAAACTGATAAAATTAGCACGCAGCAGAGTTAGAAGAAACTTTGTCCTACCAAAAGTTCATAAACTGTGGGAAGTCAGGAGTCTTTTCAAGTGGGCAGACGTGTCAACTCTGGGTACCTTCTGGAATCAGGGTGCTTGAGGAAGGAGGCCTGGTTTCTTGCTCAGCTGAGTGTGGTTTTCCTTTACTGCTTCTGGTGGTTCCAGTGTCTGACTGTACTAACTCAGTGTGGAAGACCGTGTCGAAGACCCCTGCCAGGCTCCCGGGAGCTGGAACGTGGGAGTGTGGGAGTGAAGGGGTTCCCATGTGTGCTTATGTGATGTCCTCGACACCGTTTCCATTTCTTTTCCAATTCTCTTGTGTTTCCGAGGTGGGTGCCAGGGCTGGGCCACCCCCGGGTCCCCATGGGCTTGGAGGCTCAGTCAGCGTCTAGACCGAATTTACCCTGTGCAGCCAGCGGTGTGGCAGTTTGTGCTCCGTTGCAGCTGCATGAAAACCTCCCAGTTGATCATCTCGTTTGTCTATATCTTCATCCAGCGTAGGACGCGTAGACTTAGCTGTTGACCGATGAATGTCGAGTGACTTGCAGAAGTTTTGTTTGAGCACAAAATCTGGGTCTGAGAGCCTTGTTAAATTGTTTAAATTATGTTTCTTGTTTTTGAACTCCTAGATACCTGCACTTTAATCAGATAGAAACTCTGGACCCGGACTCGTTCCAGCACTTACCGAAGCTTGAGAGGCTGTGAGTTGCGATTCTTATTTGTTTTGTGTTGCTATTTTGAGATAGGGCCTCACTCTGCTCCCCAGCCTGGGTTGGAACTGGGGATCCTCCTGCCTCTGTCTCCCAGGTAGCTGGGATCGCAGGTATGCACCATGTGCCTGGCTTCTTTAGATTTTCACTGCCAGGTCCGGGGTCCACCCTGAGTGCTGTTGGATAGAAACAGGTCACCATCTACTAAACACTTGCTCTTTGTTTTGGTATGAAACGCACCTTTCTAGCCTAATGGCTCGGACTTAAACTTTTCTCTTTAATTATGGGTGTAGTGCTAAATCAGGAAAAAAAATTCAGATGCTTTTGGGACTAAGTAGCAATGATCTCAGACTCATTTGTATTAAATAAGTGTAATCGATCAGGTGTATTTTAAAAGTGGATTTATTTGCTTGTGCTCTTTTTACATGTCTAAGAGGTATTTTCTTTCTTTTTAAACCAGTTTGCTGTATTATCTCTTTCCACAGATTCTTACACAACAACAGGATCACACATTTAGCTCCGGGGACTTTTAATCACCTGGGATCTATGAAGAGATTGTGAGTCCCATGCTCGTGAGAGTCTGCTTTTTCTCCCAGTTGCCACTCCCCTGGCCTCCCTGGGACCTGCGAAGTGTCCCTGGCCGTCAGAGGAGCACTGTGACAGAGTCACGTGAGGAGCGTGGTTAAATCCCTTCGAGTTCTGTTTGAGCCTGCGTTTACAGCCCCTCTGCTCAGGGAAGCCTGACGTCCCCCTGACTCCCGGGTCACAGCTCCAGCTGTCCTTCTGCTCTTCCCGCAGGCGGTTGGACTCGAACGCTCTTCACTGCGACTGCGAAATCCTGTGGTTGGCAGATCTGCTGAAGGCCTACGCTCAGTCGGGGAACGCGCAGGCTGCCGCCACCTGCGAGTACCCGAGACGCATCCAGGGGAGGTCGGTGGCCTCTATCACCCCGGAGGAACTGAACTGCGGTGAGTGGGCGGGCCCTGGGCTCCTCCCTGGTTGGCGTTCCGGAGGGCCTGGTGCATGTCTTTCTTTCTTTCTGTCTGTCTTTCTGCCTGCCTGCCTGCCTTCCTGCCTTCCTTCCTTCCTTCCTTCCTTCCTTTCTTTCTTTCCTGTGGAACCCAGGGGCATTCTACCTCCGAGCTATACCCCCAGCCCTATTTTTTTATTATTTATTTTGAGATAGGGTCTCACTAAGTTGTGGAGTGCCTCACTAGGTAGCTGAGGCTGGCTGTGAACTCGGATTCTCCAGTCTCAGCCTCCCCAATGCTGGGATTACAAGCGTGTGCCACCACGCCCGGCTAGTGTGCGTGTCTTTAGTCGTGGCTGAGTCTTCTAAAACTCAGGGCTCCGTGGGACGCAGTGCAGCCCTCCTTTGAGAGGCTCTGCCCCGTTCTGTGTGCAAGAAGCCATTTGACCATCTGGGAAGAGCTGAGGTTTTGCTTTCGGGTTTCTCTGCACCAGTTAGCAAATCCCACAGCCGCTGCCGCTTCTGCACTCTCTAAGATATGGGGTGCTCAGGCTGCAGCTGCCTGACCGGCTCCACTCACCCAGGGGACTGATGTGGGGCAGGTCACTTCTGAGTGACCCCAGGGCTCACCAGGGATGCAAATGAAGGGCTGGTTGGGTAGAACTTAAGAAATGTGGCAGTGACCTCTGAGGTTCATGTCCTAGATACATAAGCTCCTGACGTAGGTGACACCACACCCCCAGGAGTGCTGAACCGAAGTACAGGTAGATAAACAACTGCAGATTTATCACGCCGTCTTTTATAGTCACTTAATAATTTCCGGAGAGGTGCTGAGCAACTTTTTTTTTTTTTCCTGGAAGAGGAGGGCGGTAAGCCAGATCAGTTTGACAACCTTCCTTAGAAAGGTCTTTGCAGGAGCTATGGGCACACTGGACCAAGGGGGTACGCAGGTGGCCGGGCCAAGGCTTGAAGCAGAGGTGGCCTCCAGGAGGCTGGGGTTCCAGGCTGGGGAAGAACCAGTCTGACTAGGCTGCAGGGAGAGGGCAGGGCGGGTGCAGGATATGGGGGAGCAGTCACTCCTCTTTGGAAAGAGAGTCCAGGCTGATTGTGGTTGACGTTGGGGTGCAGAGCTTCCCTTCAGCTGCCAAGCAGAAATAGCAAGGCCAGCCCTGCCTCACACCCAGGGATCCTGTGTGAGTGAGGCTCTCCCTTCTCCCGTGTGTGCCTGCTGTTGTGTGACAGGCAGGGGGCGCTGTGGAGAAGGCCTGGGCTGGGAGATGGGCCCCTGGGGATTGTCGCCCGGGGTGCTGACTGATGGTGTGGAATGCAGGTCTTAGGGGCGTGGAGGGCGGCTCCCTGGCGTTCCAGGGTGGTGGGAGGGGTGCATCCCTGGTGGGCGGCGTGGAGGAGGAGGGAGAGCTGCAGCAGCTTGGACCTACATCCTGCCCTGTGTTCAGGCTCTGCACGCTCAGGGCTGACTCCCAGGTCTCCAGTTTGCTCCAGCCTGCAGAGCGTCCACTGACACTGGGGCTTGGCTCCTCCAGCGGTGCTGAGTGGGCTCCGGACACTGTAGGGCTTTGCTGGCACCCATCCCCGACCTCGGCGGGCACGCAGGCTGAGCGCCGAGCGTGCAGGGCAGATTGGGCTGTCTAACTGCGCTGACAGCATCTCTGTGCTCCTCGTGGGGAATGCCTAGGGGCAAGACGTGTGTCTGTCTGAACGCGCATTTTCATTTATGTTCACTTGGTGGTTTAACCTGAGAAGCTTTTCTTTCCTTGTCGGGCACAGAGAGGCCCCGGATCACATCGGAGCCACAAGACGCAGACGTGACCTCGGGGAACACCGTGTACTTCACCTGTCGGGCGGAGGGCAATCCCAAACCCGAGATCATCTGGCTTCGGAACAAGTAAGTTGGCATTGGGCAGAAGTGTCGCTGGAGAATGCAGGGAGCACGAGGTTCTGAATCCTGTTCCATACCCAGTGCGCTCGGCCCAACGCCAACCTCCCCAGACGCCACCTGGCCTTCCTCTTCCAGGTGGAGAGAGGTGTGAGGGAGAAAAGACCCCCTTCCCCGGTTCCACACGGCAGCTGGGCCAGGAGGGGCTCCTGCCACCCGAGTCCCCTGTGGGTTGGCCTCTCTCCTTCCAGGACCCTGTCCCTGTTCTTGGTCAGCCACTGACCCGCAGCTGGTCACCCCCTGCCCTGCCGGGGTGAACACTGGAGCCCTCCCGTCCTGCTGTTCATCTCTGCCTGCCTCCTTCCTCTGGCTGGGGCTTTGGCGTTGGTCCTTGGCGTTAGTGGGCCCTGGGCTGTGTGACCCTCTGCCTGGGCAGCAGCTTGGCGAGACCTGAGCTCCGGGCAGCGCTGTGTGCTCTGGGTCCACAGCCCCTTTAGCTCCTGGGTGCCTTCCCTGTCTCCAGAGCTAATTGACTCCGCTTCCTTCTCTGCACTTCTGGAGGGGCTGCTCCGTCTGAGGTGGCCCTGCACCTGGCAGCAGGTGCTCAAGGGCGACAGAGGGAGGTCCTGCAGGATGACCGTCACAAGCATGGGCCCATGTGTGGGCATGGGCCCATGTGTGGCAGCGTGCCTCCCAGCTGGCTTTGGGGCATTGGGCTAAGAGGAGAAGGTGGGAAATGGGGAGGGGATACAGGTGTGCAAGCCTTGGGCGGCACGTGGACAGGGTGGGGATAGAGGGCCATGTGGGGAATCAGAGCAGGTCACATGAGGACAGACACCTGGGGCAGGTCACCGGGGACATTGGGCCAGGACATTCTAGGAGGGACACGTAGAGGCGGATCTCCTGTGTGTCTTGAAGTGCAGCTAACGTTTACAAAAGTAAAGCTTTTAAGCTAACAGTAGCTCCGGGTTGAGGAAGCAAAACCTAGAAGAGAACGCCAGAGGAATTTGAGGTGCTGCTGAGTTGTCTTTAAATGGCAGAGAAACAGAAATTTGGCTCAAAACCTTATTTGATGCTGAAAGTTAAAATTGCAGAACCAGATACTGCAGGGCTCAACTTCTGAGGCCTGACCTCTGCAGGGTCTCTGCCTCCCCACCCTGCTCCCTGATGACCTGCCTCATTCACCAGCCCCGCCCACTCCCGGGGCTGCCTGGCGGCCTGGCCCGTGGCCTGCAGTGACTGCTGCTTGCTTGAGAAAGCCTGGGGAGGCAGATCTGGCTTGAGATTCCCTGGCGGCCCCTCGCAGGAGGGTGCCACACTGTAGCAGGCCTGAGTGTCCTGCTGGGGAAAGGCCTGAGTTTCTTCCACACTGGTGCCCAAGTGCATGTCCCGGCTTTGCAGGCCTCCGAGGAAGCTGAGGCAGAGGGGTGCTCAGCCCTGGAGAAGAGGCTTCATCTGAGCTAAGGGAGTGAGTGGACCATTGTCCCCCACGGGGCTTCATCTGTCCCGATGATTCTGCAGCCCGGGGGTCTTTCCAGACCCACTGGCATTCCCATCTAGCTCCAGGAGCTAGCTTTGCGTGTCCTCTTGTGTCGTGGCAGACGTCACCTGTCTCCTGCCCCGTGCTTCTGAGCTAAGGCAGCAAACGAGTGCAGGCATCCTGGCCTTTCTCGGCTGTGAGATGTCGGTGGTGGGGCAGGCGTCTTTGAGAGGTCATTGTCACAAAGGACAGGCAGCCCTGGCTTTGCAGGGTGGGCCAAGGAGTAGCGTCTGGACTTGTCGTATATCCAGAAAGGACCGGTCAGCAGCTTGTAGGTGCTTTGCTTGTTTTGTTTCCTTTGTTTCTTGAGGTGAGTTTGAGCTGTGCAGCCCAGCCCGGTCTCTCCACTCCTAGTCTCCAGGGATCTCTCTGCCTCAGCCTCTGTAGAGCTGGGACCCAGTGTTTTGTGGAGGACAGGTACATAGATCTCTTGCTTTCAGTAATGGGAAGATATTTTTCTACTCTTTTGTTTTAATCTAACTTGCCGGAAGCAAAGGAAAGGTTTCCTTTGGAATCCCCTCCCCCCCCCATCATGTTTTTCCCTCTGTGGAGTCAAGACCACTTTAAAACATCGAGGTGTACTGAGCACGGGGATGTGCTGGCACTGGGCACTCTTCCAGAAATGCCTGTGCAACCGGGCTGCTGAGGGGGTGTCTGGGGAGGTGGGGCCCTGCCCTGCAGGCTCTTCCCCTGGCCACCTGCATTCCAGGCTCCGGAATCCCTTTGCTGGGTGGACCCTCCCCTGCGGATGGACCAGGCATTCCCTTGGGCTTTAAACATCCTCGCCTACCCGCCTTCTGTCTCTGTAGCAACGAGCTGAGCATGAAGACAGATTCCCGCTTGAACCTGCTGGACGATGGGACTCTGATGATTCAGAACACCCAGGAGACAGACCAGGGCATCTACCAGTGCATGGCGAAAAACGTGGCCGGGGAGGTGAAGACGCACGAGGTGACCCTCAGGTACTTTGGGTCTCCAGGTACGTGGAGGGTATTTCCCAGAAGGACCACCCTGACTGTCAGCTTCCTCCCTCCTCCCACCCCAGCTCTGTAAAGTTAAGAATCCTCCCAGTCTCGCGGGGAGGTTCCTCCTCCAGGGTTGGTCCTCCAGGCTTCTGAAGCACAGGGTTGCAGCTGTTCTGGCCCATGGTCACCCCCGGACAGGCACTAGGATGCTCTAAGTCAGTGCACTGAGGCAGGCAAGGCCGCAAGGACTTGGGGGATCAGGCCCAGGCTGACCTACCCACGCACACCTGTCTGAGGGCCACCCGCTCAGCCACAGCCACTTTGTGCTTCTTGACACCAAGGTCCCTATTCTTAAGGGCTTTGATTACTTAAAAGATAAAAAAGAAATGAGTTCTACTTAAAATTTCCATGTTTAAGATGTTGGCACATAATTATCAAGATGTAAAAAGTCTGTCCAAGCCAAGGAGGGTGTGGCTATGGCCTCTGGTCCATCTGCCGTGCAGTTTGTAAACTTTGCTCTCACCCACCCACCTGTCCAATCCCTGGTCTTTGGTCAGGAGAGGAGTGGACAGCGTTGGTCAGAAAATGCAGGCTCTTAGTGTCTTGGGTGCTCCTGTGTGGGCAGTGAGCTGCAGCCTGTCTGGCCAGCCTGTAGTTCTGCCTTCCCCTAGAAGCCTCTCCCTGGCTCTGACTCCTCCACAGCTGCCCCAGGGTGGTGCTCCCCTGGTATTTAGTATTTCAGGCCCCTGTAAAACCATCCTGATGGCAGCACACGTGATTCTGGGTCTGTTCTTTGTTTAGATTTTCAGCCTCATAAAAACCTGGTCTGACTTTTGCTTTTCTTGGTGCATACCAGCAGAGGAGCAGTTAATATTTATTAAGAATGAGCATGCCTAGCTATTAGATTTCACTCAAAGGAAGTCAAAGGGAGTATACTGCTGCTGAATCAAAGCCCTTAGACAAACAAGTTTCCATGACCTCAGCACAAGGCAGGTAGAATCCTTGCAACGTTGGACTGCTGTGAACACAGGCAGGAAACCAGGGAGTGGGGCTCAGCCCAGGAGCCCACCAGGGGCTGCAGACTTCGCCTGGGGAGCAAACCTTGCCACTCCCTGTTCTTCTAAGGCCGATGAAATAAGAGTAGTTTTCACACTTTGAACTCTTAAAAGAAGAAGAATATTTTATTGACACATGACAAATATATGAAATTCAAACTTCCATGTCTATTAGATATACTATGTATACTCAGTATTTATACTGGATTTTACTGTATATACTCTCCCACCTTTGTGTGTGTGTGTGTGTGTGTGTGTGTGTGTGTGTGTGTGTGTGTGTGTGTGTGGTGCTGAGGCAGTCTACCTCCATGCTATATCCAGCCCTCTTTGTTTTGTTTTGTTTTGAAATAGGGTCTCTTTAGGTTGCTGAGCATCTCACAAAATTGCTGAGGCTGGCCTTGAGCCTGCAATCCTCCTGTCTCAGTTTCCCAAGTACTGGGATTACAGGTGTGCACCACCATGCCCCACTTAATTTTCATGAACTCTATGTAGCTGCATTTTTTTTTTTTTTTTTTTTTGATAGCTGCAGGGCTGAGGGCTGATAACAAAGACAGTGGCCTGCAAAGCTGTCATATGTCATACAGGAAAAGGTTGTCGCCCCTGTCCTAGACCATGCTGGTGTCTCTAGTAATAGCAAAAGAGTAACTTGTGAGTCTCCCCGAGTCATAAACGCGTAAATACACTTCATGTAGTTCGGGGTTGTGTCAACAGGGGCACGTAAGTTTGCAGGTTTCACTTTCCTGGTGAATGAAGCGTTCGATAATTATTAAAACTAATAATTATTTTTCATCTTTCATTCCCCATGACTACTTTGGAAGTTTTAGTGGCTATCCTAGAAAAATGCAAATGTAGCTCTTGAGTTACTGAAGTCTCAAGTTACTGTTTTGTTATCTCTTCCCCAAAATACACTTATCTTAGTTGACGTGCTATTTGAGTTTTTGTGTGCTTTTCGGTCTATGAAACATACCTGTTGTGTTCCCGTCTCTCCTCCCTTACTCTGTTACATGTAGGATAATAGTTACCAACTTACATTGTCAGTCACATCTGGGATAATTCCCTGTCGTCAATGTATTCATCAACAGCAAATTGAATATTCGCAGGAAGAGGAAGAAAGACTAGAAGTAGCCTCATGCTAGATAAGTCAAATTTTACAAAGCCAGGTGTGGTGGTGCAGACTTGTAATCCCGGTACTTAGGAGGCTCAGACAGAGGATTGCAGGTTCAAAGCCAGCCTCAGCTACTTAGTGAGGCCCTCCACAACTTAGTGAGACTCGGTTTCAAAATAAAGAATAAAAAATAGGGCTGGGGGTATAGCTCGGAGGTAGAAGCCTCTGAGTTCAATCCCCAGTACCACAAAAAAAAAAATAAAATAAAATAAAGACTGAAAAATAGGGCTGGGAGTGTAGCTCAAGTGGAAAGCCCCTGGGTTCAATCTGCAATTATGCAAAATAAAAAATCGCAAATTATGAAAAATATTGCTTTTTGGAGTTTTTTGGACTCCAGATTTATGGATAAGGGTTGTTAGCCTAAAGAAACACAGAAAAATATATTTGTATATATTTGTACATATGTATGTCATTTTACTTGCTTACCAAAATGTCTATGGGTAATTTCTAGGTAAAAAGGTATATATGCATTTTCTGTCTAGGTGTTAATTTCTCTTCCCACTGCCAGTATGTGAGAATTATGTGCCCACCACAAACTCACCCATAAAAACACATTAGTAAGTGGATTTTTAAAAAGAGATTTAGATTTGAAAAAAAAATATTATCTCAGTGTACTTTTAATTACCATTTTCCTTTTGGTGATGAAATTGATGTTTTTATAAAGTCTGACTACACTTTACAAATAATATTTTGTGCCAGTAGGAACTACTAGCAAGGTTTAGCAAGATTGGCATCAGATGTTTAGTATAAACAAAGTAAGATCTCTCTGTGGAGCCCAGCACCTGCCTAAAGAAGAAGCCCAGCTTTTTCTCAGGGCCACGCTAATCACAGGCACCTGTGTCTCCAGATCATGTTTAACATCTGCACCTTGCTTTAAAAAAGGAAAGATAAACTATGCTACTCAATCTTGATTGCTTTGCCTTATTTGGGGGGAATTAAACAATATGAACAAATAGTCTAACCAGAAAATGTCAAGCAAAAAAAAAAACCTCTCTTGTGAAACTGGAAGACATTAATGGAGGTTTTCTGTTTGTGACAGCGCGACCCACTTTTGTAATCCAGCCGCAGAACACGGAGGTGCTGGTGGGCCAGAGCGTGACCCTGGAGTGCAGTGCCACGGGCCACCCTCTGCCGCGAATCACCTGGACCAGAGGCGACCGGACGCCCTTGCCAGTTGACCCTCGGGTGAACATCACTCCCTCTGGCGGCCTCTACATACAGAAGGTCGTCCAGGGGGACAGCGGGGAGTACACGTGCTTTGCCTCCAACAGCGTGGACAGCATTCAAGCCACCGCCTTCATCATCGTTCAAGGTGAGCATCGGCCAGCCATAGCCAGCCCTGCGCCTGATTTGGGAATGCACCAGGAGTTCTGCCCGGCTCCACCTTCATCCTCGCCCTGCCTGTCCCCCTGAACTTGCCTTAGTTTTATCCATAATATGCATCGCCTTTGGCTGATTGCATGCTCCTGGTTACGCACCCCATTTGCCCGATTACACAGGACCCAATAATCTGTATTCTTCAGGAAGACAGGGCTGTGCTTTTGGACTCTGGTGGGTGTGAATACCCGTGCGTACACCCCCTGGCCCTCGGCCTTTGACCTTTGCAGGTGGCTCCCAGTCCTCCTCAAGGTCTGCTTTGCCCATCTGTAAGGAGTAGGCAGCTTTAGTATTTCTGAATCATTTAATCGACCTCCGACGACTTGCTGAGTTTTCAGATGAGCCCAGAGGAGCCGGGAAGCACCAGACCAGTACAGAAGCCCCAAGTGTACACGCCGGCTTCCTTCCCCACACCTTTCTCTTAAAGAGCCAGTTCCTGCCTCACCACGTGTGGAGAATCGGTCTTCCTGGTTTGCCTTGTGCACTGAGTTGGGCGTCCTCGGTGTGGGTTTTCTTTCATGTGCTGTTACTTTTGTAAAAATGGGTCCTGTTCCATGTGCTGTTCTTAATTATTGTCATCATCTCATGAAAAGGACAATGGCTGAACACCAGACACAGTTGCACCAGTTGACAGTTGTTTTAACGATTTGCAAGTATTCATTTAGATTAAGGAATGAGATGGCTTTTTACTCTTAAGGCTGAACTGTGACGCCATCAGTCTGGATACATTGCAGCTGGCAGTACTGTTACATGAACAGCTATTTTGTACACTTATGGAAAAGAAAACCACCATACTCCTGATACATTGTAGCCTGCAGTACTGTTACATGAATAGCTATTTTGTACATTTTTATGGGGGGAAAAATACCCATACTCTGGATACATTGTAGCTGGCAGTACTGTTACATAAATAGCTATTTTGTACACTGTTTTGGAAATCCATGCTCCAGATACATTGTATCGGACAGTACTATTACACGAATAGCTGTATGCTTTCATGTCAGTGATGCTGAGAAACACCAACCTTTGTTATTCTTCTTGCTTGCTGGCTGCTTCTGTGTTCCGTAGCTTTGCCTTTCTTAGCTGCAGCAGAAACTTCGCCCACAGTTGTGCCCTGCTACACACAGACCACTTTCTCCTGCAGCATCTTTACCCAGTGCTGTCACTCAATGTCCCTTTTCAAATGTTTTTCCCCCGGAAGCTCTTCCTCAGTTCACTGTGACTCCCGAGGACAGAGTGGTCATCGAGGGTCAGACAGTTGATTTCCACTGCGAGGCAAAGGGCTACCCGCAGCCGGTCATCGCCTGGACCAAGGGAGGTAAGACGCTCACCTTAGGCGTGCCAGGCTCACACCTTCTCCTCCTTCTGGACAAGATAAGAAACAAGCTCTGTCTCCCCATGGCCAGGCAAACCTAGCATCTTCCCGTCAGGGACGGGCTGGGGAGGGCGAGGTGCCCGCAAGTCCTCCATGGCTCTCCTGGCCCACATCAAGGTCACACTCAAGGGCATCATGGCTGTAACACTGCAGGACTGTTTCTGCTGAAGGGACTCAGAGTGCTTACCTCCTCAGTCTTGGTGTTTTGCCTTTAATTAGCACCTCCACCGAATCTCACACCTGAGAGATCGAGCGTTCTGGGCCACGTGTAATATATTAAAACAAACAGCCTTTACTCTGTCTGATTCCCGGAGTGCCTGTCACCATGTCACTATTCTGTGTGAGACTGCTATGCCTGGTCACTCTCGATCCCTCACAGTCCACACCACCTGGTAGAGCCACTGCCTACCTGAATGGGGTCGGCAGGTGCCCGATTGCTGGGGAAGCTTCTGACCTCCAGCATTCTGTCTGGGAGTCCAGCATTCCTCTCCAGACCAGCTGCCACCGCAGCCTGAACCGAGGGCAGCTGTGCTTCTCTGAGGGACCCTGCCTGGGCTCCTGAGCAGCAAGCAGATGGGGCAGAGGAGGCTCTGTTCTCCCCCGGTCATTCCTGTGGGATTGTGCCTGGACCCTGCTGGGGGGACGGTGACTTCTAAATAGCTCAGTCCCAAGTCCCCTTCCTATTCAGTCAGATGTGCTTGGGGCCAGCCCCTTCAACAGCCCAAGTCCTCATGTCCTCCTGGCCCCTTATTTCACTTTTCTCTCCATATCTGCCCCTCTTCTTACATCTGTCTTGGGAGTTACGTGGGTGCAGGGACTGTGTTTGGCTCCTCCCTGATCCCATCCCCACCGTGTGTGGCTAGTACCCTACCCAGGTATTTGAGGGGGTGAGTGCCTTGCTTACCGAGGGCTGATCATCTTGTCCTGACCCTGCTTCTATGAACCCGCCCTTTTCAGAGATAAAGTCCTTAGCCCCCACCCCTGGCGTCCCGTCTCTGAGTGACGCACACCCTTGCAGGCAGCCAGCTGTCCGTGGACAGGCGGCACCTGGTGCTGTCCTCCGGCACGCTCAGGATCTCCGGGGTGGCCTTGCACGACCAGGGCCAGTACGAGTGCCAAGCCGTCAACATCATTGGCTCCCAGAAGGTCGTGGCCCACCTGACGGTGCAGCCGAGAGGTAGGTGCTGGGTGGGGCTCGGTGACACATGGGACCCGCTGTGGGGAGCAGAGACTCCTCCAGCCTCTCGGAAGCCAGTGTGGACCGCGGCCTCTGCACTCCCTGTGTCGTCTTCTTGTCCTGGACTCGTCTTCCCAATGGGTTTGTGCAGGAACTTGATAGAGCCCCTTCCCTTCAGTTCCAGAGACCTTGTTTATTTTCCAATGATGCTTGTACTGAACTAGTACTTGAAGTCAAGCGCATGCACTTTCCCTGTGGTTAATTTGGTCAGCTCTGGAGAAGCATGCCCGCAGCCACAGAGGCTGAAGGTCTGGAGCTGCAGCATCCCGACCCCCAGCCGAACCTGCTGGCAGAGCATGGTGTGGCCAGGAAGACCCTGGGGTGGGGTGGGGCAGGAAATGGGAGGGCAGGTGGCCCCTCGAGCCTCCGAGGGAGCAGGAAGCCTGTCAGCTGGAGCTCCAGGGAACCCTGGGTGGGCCAAGCCGAGGATGGGGGGCTCCTGCTGTCCTGCAGCTCCTTGGCTTAAATCCCGAGTCGAGCTGGGGCCTCCTTGCTTGCCTTGCAGTCACCCCCGTGTTCGCCAGCATTCCCAGTGACATGACGGTGGAGGTGGGCACCAACGTGCAGCTGCCCTGCAGCTCCCAGGGAGAACCGGAGCCTGCCATTACCTGGAACAAGGTGAGCACCGGCACCTCACCTGCTTCATTTCTCACCATGTGGCTGGGCCGCTGCCCGCTGGCCCCCTTCTCTTCTTCTGTAGTTTGTGCAGCAGAGAGAGAGGCATTGGTGGTGTAGGCTGGAGTAAAAGAAATAAGTAAATACATAGACTCGCCTCTCTTTTCAGCCCCAAAAGCAAAGAACAACTTTCTCTTTAGATTTAGTCCTGTAAGCAACCAAGGCAGGGTTTTGTTATTACCGCATTTTTCTTGGCTGGTTTTACTTGGCTCACTACAAAAATGCTAATGGAGCTTGTCCTAGTGTCCCTGAGAGGATGGTAGATCTCCCTTTCCAGGTCGGACTAGATCTGAGCACACCCTTGGAAACATTTGCACTTGCAGCCTTAGCCATGGGCACCTCCCCCACGCCCCCAAGTAAAATGGCTTTGATTGCTTAGTCTCGGTGCCCTGACCATTATTTTTGTCGCTTTGCTCCAGGATGGGGTTCAGGTAACAGAAAGTGGGAAGTTTCACATCAGCCCTGAAGGATTCTTGACCATCAATGACGTAGGAACCGCCGACGCAGGTCGCTACGAGTGTGTGGCCCGGAACACGATCGGGTACGCCTCAGTCAGCATGGTGCTCGGCGTGAACGGTAAGGTGCTGGAGGCGTGGCCCGTCCTGCCACGGTGAGACCCAGAAAGAGACCGCCCAGGCCTCTGTTGTCAGCCCAGGATGGACGTTCAGAACAAACCAGGATGGCGAGCCCCTAATGTACAGGGCGTGGCCTGGCTTTCCCTTGGCCTGCCTCCCGTGTCTCTGTCGCCCTGGCACTCTGCCAGCTGCTGAGGTTCATTCTCCTCGCGGCCATCCAAACCCCACCACATCCCACAGTGTGTAATTTACAGGCATCACTTGGCAAAGGGTATAGCCACGAGGTTCTGGGCCTCGCACTCTTTGAGGGACAGACACACGGAATCCAGGATGTACTTCGCTGCAACCCTCTGTATGCACGGACAGTGCTTTCCTAGGTCAGTCAGCACCTGGAGCACCGATGCCACCTGTCCTTGGCCCTAGCCCCGTCCCCATCATGCCAGGGCCTCCCCCTATGAGACTCTCCCACGCCTTCTGCTCCATCTCTCTCAAAACGTAAATCCCACGATCTTCAGACGTGGCTCCTCGTTTTGGGGAAATCGCTACAGCTGTGCAGGAAGTCTCGAGGCCCAAGTCTGTATATCACCAGCCCCCCGATTCTCCGCCATGTACCTCTCCAACCCGTGACACCAGACACTTGCTTCGGGGATGCAGCCACTGCCCCTCCAGCCCTGTCCTGTCAGAATGCCCAGTGTCTCCGGGTAATAGCCCCCTGGCCAGCCTCAGAGGTCTTCTGCTGGCCACTGCCCATTAATGGCCTCCACGGAGGTCCTCTTATGGCTGTTCCACTTTTACTAAGGGGCCAACCTTCCTGCCATCAGACTGGAACAGGGTCCCAGGTGTCCAGAGGGAGACTGGAACATGGTCCACACTCATAGGCGTGGACCACAATGAAGACCCCGAAGCCTCTTTTTTTTTTTATTTTAGAAAAAAACATGTTAAGTGTCCTTGTTTTCTTGGTATATATAGCATAAGAAGTGTCAGATTAAAAGGATGAATCCTGTGACAAAAGGCCAATCAGCTTTTTTTTTTTTCAATTAGTATTTGTTTTTAGTTTCATAATGATGTTACTTCGGTGTGATTAGTTATGTATGAATTTCAGAATAATCTTCCACTCATAATTTCATGCCCCCAAAATATCACTTTGTAAACATGTTTAACTGAATTTCTTTTCACTTCTTAAAAATAGGAAGTACTGTTAGATTATTCCCTGTGATCATTAGAGAGAAATGCAATTTAAACCCTAACTGAAGCCAGGTGTGGTGGTGCACGCTTGTAATCCCAGTACTTGGGAGGGTGAGACAGGAGAATCGCAAGTTTGAAGCCAGCCTCAGCTACTTAGAGAGACCCTCTGCAACTTAGTGAGATCCTGTTCAAAATAAAGAATAAAAATAGGACTGGGGATGTAGCTCAGAGGTGTAGCTCAATACCACAAAAACCAACCTTGATAGTGAAATATTAAGGTCATAAAATTATATACTGTCGTCAGCTTGGTTGAAAAGATGACATCAGAGAGCCAGGATTATTACTAATCAGGTTCTGGGTACCTGTCATCAAAAGAGGAGAGAGTGAGAGCCCGAGACGGGGGCTGCGGAGATGGAAAGGGGGGTCCCCAGGAGGAGAAGGAGGAAGTCGGGAATCTGTCCCCGCAGGGAGGGTCACCGCAGGAACTATCAAGGAAGCCCTTGAGTCAGTGTGTCCTGCTGTGTGCAGGTCTGCACAGAGGCGTGTCGGGCTCAGGAGCCTGAGAGTCAGAACCTCGGCAAGAGGGGTCCAGCAGGCAGGGCGAGGCTGGCTGGGATGTGGTCACGGTGCTCGGTACTCTCAGAGAGCCGCACCTTGATCTTGTGTGGGAAGGAAGGAGGGAGACCAGGAAGGGCAAGGCCGTGTGTGTGTGTGTGTGTGTGTGTGTCTGTCTGTCTGTCTGTCTGCGCAAGCTGCTGTGTGTATGGTGTGTGTCAGTATAGTGTAATGTGTGTATGGTGTGCTGTGTGTGTGTGTGGTGTGTCTGATGTGCTATGTTTTGTGTGTATGGTATGATGTGTTTGCTGTGCGTGGTATATACTCTGGCGTGTGTCTATATAGTGTAACGTGTATGTTGTCTCTGGTGTGCTGTGTTGTGTGTTTTGTGTGTAGGATGTGATGTGTGTGCCATGCATGGTATACTCTGGTGTGTGTCTGTGTAGTGTGCTGTGTGTATGTAGTGTTGTGTGTGTGTGATGTATGTTTGTTGTGTATGGTGTGTATGTGTGTGAGATATCATATCACGTGTGTGGTGCATGTCTCTATAGCGTGATACATGGTGTTTGTGTGATGCATGTTTGTTGTGTAGTGTTGTGTGTGTGCTGTACGTTTGTTGTGTAATGTGTTTATGTGATGTACATTGGTTGTGTATGGTGTGTGTGTGTGAGTGTAGGGAAGCAACTCTCTCTAAGTACAGTGTAGAGCCAGGGTGGGGGACAGACAACAGAGGGTGCAGACCATCGAGTGTTAAGGGCTGGCCCAGCGTCCTCAGGGTTTGGCCGTTGAGAGGAGAACCGAGACCCCCAGCCAGACACCTCCCTGACCCCGTCCACCCGCTGGAGCCCAGGGTGGCCTCAGCACCATCTCCCCGATGGTGTCGTGTTTGCCATGTTTCAACCACGTTCCTGACTTGAGGGTATCCCATGACTTCAAAAATTAAGAAGTAATTTGATCAGTATTTGGAAACAGCTGTTGCCCCAATTTGTGACACAGTAACTTAAACTTTAGTATGAAAAATAGACATCACATTTGGGGGGAAAAGTGTGGCTGACGTCTGAATGAGGTCGCGTCTAGACACGGTTTATGAGTAACTGGTGTTGTCTTTTCCTGGTAATCTGTGTGTTCCTAGTTCCCGATGTCAGTCGGAACGGGGACCCATTTGTCGCCACCTCCATCGTAGAAGCCATTGCAACTGTGGACAGAGCCATCAACTCCACTCGAACACACCTGTTTGACAGGTATGGGGCTGGGCGGGGGGCGGCGTGCTGACCGAGGCGGGTAGCTGAGCTCCGGGGCGAGGGTGGGGTTGGAACACACACAGTCCTCACACGCAAAGCTCGGACCTGCTCCCCTGTAAAGAAAACCTCTCTGCTTCAAAGTTGGAAACAGCCTCAGCTCCAACTTTTTTTTGGGTGTTAAGATAACAGAAGGATGTGTGCTTTTCCAATAGAATCTGAACCATGATTCACAACCCAAACATTTCTCATTCTCTTGGCTTCTTCTCAAATGATTTGGCGAAAACAAAGCCTTCGCGAAGCCCTGGGTGTTATCTGTTCGTGTTGGCCGTCCCAGAGCCGTTTTCTGCGCCTCCGTTGAAATGCAGTGTGTCTGTGACGTTCTCTCTTGACTGAATTAATGATTTGTTTTTAGTGTCTCTTGGTTCTTGTCTGTTGTTCAGTTGCCTTCCACTTGGGATAAGTAAGGTATAGTACCTCCTGTTGTTGGAGTAGCAGTAGAAATATCAGTAGCATACGCATGTTTTGGGGTGCTGGTGACTTTTGTCTCCACTAATTTGTTGTCTTGCTTCTCTCCCGAATTCTTGTCCTCGGTTCAGCCACCCTCGTTCTCCAAATGATCTGCTGGCCCTGTTCCGGTACCCAAGGGACCCGTATACAGTGGGTCAAGCCCGCGCAGGAGAGATATTCGAGCGGACACTGCAGCTCATCCAGGAGCACGTGCAGCACGGCCTCATGGTTGACTTAAACGGCACGGGTCAGTACCCTTCCCCGGGAGCAAACGCAGCTCTGTAAGGGGACCCAAGAGGAGGGTCTCCGTGATGTGGAACCTGCTGGTGCAGTCGCCGCTGGGCTGGCTATACGTCCTCCTCGTGCCTGTGACCGTCCAGTCCTTGGGTGATGGAGATTAGGGTAACAGTGTCCACGTAACACGGTGTGCCACCATCAGGAAGGGTGCTTATGAGGACTGTCAGCACCGATAAAGTCAGCAAAGGGCCTTCCCACTGTTGGGTGGGTGACCTGGGGTGCCACCTGGCATAGCTTTGCTCTGGTAGCGTCACTGCTGGGTAAATAAGAGAGAGATGACTTCGGTTACTATTTGTCGTCATACTGCCAATGGCTGCAACTTTTATTGTGTAAGTAATTGTATTGTGACTTTTGCTTCACACTTGTACACTCAGGGCAGACGGGAAGGGGATGTGAACCTCTGCTCTGTCCTTGTAATGTGCAGAAGCTGTTTTATACATTTCAGTGTCTTCTAAGTTGTTTTTGATAAGCTTTTTTTTAATGATCAGGGCAAAATGTTATTCAAGGGTTTAGTATTACTTTGAGCGTGTAAGATGAAATGATGGGTGAGGAGCCCGGCTCTTTCCTCTAGCTTGGACGCTGGGGACTGGCTTTGCCCACCCTCGCTGTCTCCTTTTGGAGCTGAGGCTTCCCACTCTGCCCGGTCCACACCTGTGTAGGCAGCAGCTCCTGCCTCCGCTCCCAGGGGCATCTAGCCTCCCTGCTGGGCCTCGGAGGTTCTGGGTCTTTCCTGTGGACAGAAATCCAGCATTTCCTTCTTCCAGCAAGTATGTGATGGCTTGCAGGGTGCATGGGGAGCTGGGGCGGTTGCAGCTGACACTAGAGGGTCTGGGTGGCACCGCTGGACCTGGTAAGGCTCAGCTTTGTGGCACCAAGGACCACATTGTCTCTTGTATAGAGGACAAAGTGGAGTTGGTAATGGCTCCTTCTTGCTACTTCCTGCCTTTCTTCACTTGCTGCTAGTTCAGGTCTTTAACCATGGTTGTGGCAGCCTCAGCCAGCATCCCCCCCCCCCCCCCGACACACACACACACACCCCTGCTGTCCCTGAAAGACCCAGCCCTCTGGAAGCCGGCCACGAATCCCGCCCTGTTTGGAATGGCTGCACGTGAGGCTTCGCCTGCCAGTTTCATAGCTCTGCGTGCAGTTAGAGAAGGATTTGGAAGTCTGGAAAGGCAGAAGGAATCCAGGAGCAGAACCTGTGCAGCCCGAGCCCTTGGCTTCCCCCGAGCGCTGGCAGAGCCTCGGGGGCAGGCTCCCCACCTCATCAGGCAGCCCCCCGATCCTCACAGCCTCCGGCCGGAGCACACACTTCTTGCCAGGCACTCTCCAGGTCCGGGGCATGGAAGCTCACAAAGGAAATAAAACCTTCAGCTGCTCAGGCAGAACCTTCCAGAGTAGGTCAGACACTGTGCCGGAGGCTAGCTCGGGAATTGGCGGGAGAGAAGCAGGCGAGGCCCTGGCTGGTCAGGACGCCCGCCCGCCTTCCCACAGCAAGGTGGCAGTGTGCAGAGGCCCTGGGGCAGGGGGCAGGGGGACTGGGCTCCGGGGTGGCCCACATCTGGCTGGCAGGCGGCTGAGCAGGGGGAGGGCCCCGAGGTTTCCCAGGCAGGAAGCCGGCCCGTGGTTGACGCTGAGTGACGCTGGAGCGTGGGGTGGGCAGGCAAAGGCGGCCCGCCTGCTGAGCTGGGGAGGGCGCTGCTGCTGCCTGCCGCGGCCTGGGACGTGTCTACCGCTGCACCTGCGGCCAACGCCAGGGAAAAACTGAGCACAATCCAGGAGAGCCCGGAGCCGGTGCAAGGCCGGGAGGGACGTCTGCCAGGAGGTATTGCCCTTCCCGGCTCTTTGCTTCCTTGGCCCTTCTGATGTTCAAGACAGGGTTTTGTGAGTGGCTGTGAAGACCTCCAGACCCTGTGCCTTCATGTCTCTGCTCGGGAGGGGTGCGCTGCCAGCCCAGGACAGGAGCGGGGAGCCCGCGGCCGGGGCTTGTGTTCCTCGTCACGCAGCGTGCTGGTGCACTTCTGATTGTTCGCCTACCGTTCTTTTTGGGGATCTTTTGGGTACATTTTCCCCACAGAGAGGCGACCATCCCTTGTTTTCTCTGATGGTGTGTGGACGGGGTCTAGAGACCCAGGTGCAGCTGAGGCACTTGGGGAAGACGCAGTGACAGCTCAGCACCTAGCAGCGCACCTGTGTTCTCACCAGTGAGCATGAGTGTGGAAATGAGCACACATGGCTGAGTGTGTGTGTGTGTGTGTGTAAGTTCACACAGTGAACACGGGAGCATGCATGAACATGTCTTCATGCATGACTGTTTACAGGAACATTTTGTGAATTTACGCATGTAAACTCACATGTGTTGCAGTGTGAACGTGTGTGTGGGGTGTGAGCACATCTGCATGCATGACTGAAGGGGCATTTGTGCCTGGGAGTGTGCACATGTGAGTCTGCACATATGTCTTAACACAGGAGGGTGTGTGAACACACCTGCCTGTGGACGTGAGGATGTGTGCGTGTGTACCTGTGTGTGTGTGTGCCTCTGTGTGTGTGTGTGTGTGTGCCTGTGTACCTGTGTGTGTGTGTGTGTGTGTGTGTGTGTGTGTGTGTGTGTGTGCAGCTTTTTGGGCAGGTCCCAGGGCACACTCTAGAGAAGGGACGTTAAGGAAGGTTGAGGCCCTTGGCTGTGGGAACATTCAGCGGCAGCCTTTGGAGAGTTGAGCTCCGAGTGGGCGTCTGGTAGTTGTGCCGTGGGGGAGCAGGTGTCTCAGGTGAAGATGCGGAGCTGCAGTGAGGCAGGGCGGCAGCATCGTTGGAGTCCTGTTCCCGACTGGCAGGGCTGAAGGTTCTGAGCAGGACTCGCAGGGCCTGTGCCTGGACCCGAGGGAGGGCTGAAGGGTGGGGCTCTCTGCCTGGCAGAAGGCTCTTTTAGAATTCAGGGCAAGGAGCGTGAGGTCTGGCCCAGGACTGTGCCACAGCAGGGCAGCAGAGGCCCCGGGTCCTAGGAGCATACAGGAGGTGTCAGCATCGTTATAGAGGTCGCAGTTGATGGGACGCAGGGCAACAGCAGGAAGCCCCAAAGTTGACCGGGGTGTCCAGTGATGGGCATCAGGGGAAATGGCCTTGCTCTGTGGTGCAGGGAGGCTGCTGTGCTTGGTGGTATTGAGGTGAATTTACCCCGTTCCACCGAGCTGTTTAAAGTGTCGCTGAAAACAGGAAAACACGCCCAGGCCTTGGCAGCTGCAGGGACAGGCTCTGTGGGGTCACTTTGCAGAACTGATGGTGGATGGTGGAGGCCATGGGGTGGAGGGTCATGCAGGCGAGTGCCCAGGAGTACTAGGCATGCTGGACAGACAGGAGAGTCTCTAGCAGCTCGTTCATCTGGCAGCAACCTGGTGCCAGGCGAGAACCAGCGGGATCAGGTCTGCACCACCTCGGGCGAGCTCGGCGCCTCCGCCCCGCCGTGCCTGGGGACTAAGCCCCGTCCTCGCTGCTGTGTTGCAGGTTATCACTACAACGACCTGGTGTCCCCGCAGTACCTGAGCCTCATCGCCAACCTGTCGGGCTGCACCGCCCACCGGCGCGTGAACAACTGCTCCGACATGTGCTTCCACCAGAAGTACCGGACACACGACGGCACCTGCAACAACCTCCAGCACCCCATGTGGGGAGCCTCTCTCACCGCCTTTGAGCGCCTGCTCACCTCTGTGTACGAGAACGGCTTCAACACGCCCCGGGGCATCAACCCCCAGCGGCTCTACAACGGGCACGCGCTGCCCATGCCCCGCCTGGTGTCCACCACCCTGATCGGCACGGAGGCCGTCACCCCCGACGAGCAGTTCACGCACATGCTCATGCAGTGGGGCCAGTTCCTGGACCACGACCTGGACTCCACCGTGGTGGCCCTGAGCCAGGCCCGCTTCTCCGACGGGCAGCACTGCAGCTCCGTGTGCGGCAACGACCCGCCCTGCTTCTCCCTCATGATCCCCCCGAACGACCCCCGCGTGCGGAGCGGGGCCCGCTGCATGTTCTTCGTGCGGTCCAGCCCCGTGTGCGGCAGCGGCATGACGTCCCTGCTCATGAACTCCGTGTACCCGCGGGAGCAGATCAACCAGCTCACCTCCTACATCGACGCCTCCAACGTGTACGGCAGCACGGACCACGAGGCCCGCAGCATCCGGGACCTGGCCAGCCAGCGCGGGCTGCTGCGGCAGGGCATCGTGCAGAGGTCCGGGAAGCCGCTGCTGCCCTTCGCCACGGGGCCGCCCACCGAGTGCATGCGGGACGAGAACGAGAGCCCCATCCCCTGCTTCCTGGCCGGGGACCACCGAGCCAACGAGCAGCTGGGCCTGACCAGCATGCACACGCTGTGGTTCCGGGAGCACAACCGGGTGGCTGCCGAGCTGCTGGCGCTGAACCCGCACTGGGATGGGGACACCATCTACCACGAGGCCCGCAAGGTGGTGGGCGCCGAGATCCAGCACATCACGTACCGGCACTGGCTGCCCAAGATCCTGGGGGAGGTGGGCATGAAGATGCTGGGGGAGTACCGCGGCTACGACCCCAGCGTCAACGCCGGCATCGTCAACGCCTTCGCCACCGCCGCCTTCCGGTTCGGCCACACGCTCATCAACCCCGTGCTCCAGCGGCTGGACGAGCACTTTCAGCCCATCCCGCAGGGCCACGTGCCCCTGCACAAGGCCTTCTTCTCGCCCTTCCGCATCGTGAACGAGGGGGGCATCGACCCGCTCCTCCGCGGGCTGTTCGGCGTGGCGGGGAAGATGCGCGTGCCCTCCCAGCTGCTGAACACGGAGCTCACCGAGCGGCTCTTCTCCATGGCGCACACCGTGGCCCTGGACCTGGCAGCTATCAACATCCAGCGAGGCCGGGACCACGGCATCCCGCCCTACCACGACTACCGGGTCTACTGCAACCTGTCGGCCGCCCACACCTTCGAGGACCTGAAGAACGAGATCAAGAGCCCCGAGATCCGGGAGAAGCTGAGAAGGTGAGTGTGAGAACCCGGGCTGCAATGGCTGCCGTATGGATGCCAGGGAGACCCGCGCCCTGGCTGCGTCATGATGTCCCCCTGCCCCGTGTGTGTTGTGCTGGGGAGGGGGGGCACAGAGGCGGGACGGCTTGGTGCTGGAGTTGACCTCTGCTAATCTCACGCTGCTCACAAGATAGGCTTACTGAGCTCGGGTGGTGTTCCGGTCAGCATGCTTGTCACAGCCATAATCTAAAGACCTGACTGCGTAACTCAGAGGAAAGATCTGTTTTCTTATGGTGTGGGGTTCAGTCTGGGGACCACGGATCAGAAGCAAGAGAGAGCAGGGGGAGGGGGAACCATATATCACCCCCAAGGCCATTAGCACCCCTTCCAGCTTCTACCCAGATAAATCCACTTCTGGGATTACAACCTTCATGATTTAACTATGTCAACCCTAAATATTAATAAATGAGCTCTTTAGGGACGTTTTATATCTAATTATAATAGATGGGTTTTCGGTTGAGAGAGAATTGTACACATCTGGCCAGGGCATGACTGCACAGAAAGGAACCGTTCGCCCCAGAATGTTCCAGAGCTGCAGCTGTGACCATTTGGGTCCCGGGGAAGATGATCTAGTCGCCGGCACAGAGGGAGGTGGAGCTGGCTTTGCAGATCGGCCTCAGATGGGCCGGCCCCCAGGGCAGGGTCTGTAGTCCCTCTGCCTGTCTGGAGTGTGCTAGGCGTGAGGGCCGCGGGGTAGGCCGGAGCCCTGGCAAGGGGACATCTGCTGGGGAGGGAGGGGGCTCAACACCCGGGCACAGACTTTCACAGGGAAAGCAGGGCACACTGTGCCCAGGCCATGGGGGCCGCAATGGGGTTAGGATCGGGGTTACCTGACCTAAAGCCGGGCTCCTTGCTGGACCTTTGGTTATGGTAGAGACCAGTTAGGCTTTTGAGTTCTCTTAAGTGTAGGCATCAAAAGCTCTCTTCTTCTGCCTAGTTTTATGGCTATCCTTTGCCCATTAACTTGCAGCTCAGGTTAAAAAAAAAAAATAACATGAACTGCAAGTTATATGCATTCAGTCTTTTAAGCAAATAAAAGTACTTGTTGAGGTTTTCTCCTAATGATCCTTCCTAGTCCTTGGGTTCATAAATTAAGTCCTGTGCGTTTGCATGTGAAATCTGTTAAGTCCCATGGAAAGGAATTTTTTTTTTTAAAGGAAAATGAACTTTCCTCCTGACCCTCACCCTCCTTTTTAACCGGGCTTCTCCATTCCATCCTTCTCGCTAAATGCTGACGTAAGACAGCCCGGTGGGCCGGGCCTGCGCCTTCTAAAGAATGATTCTTACCCATAATTTATTGCAGGTTTGGAACAAGTAAGCGTTATGTCCTGTTAAGTTTCCTGTGCCCCAGCATCCATTTAAAAATAAGGGCATTGAGTTACTTCTCCAGGGGTACAATGTAGCTTTTTGTCACAGTTTTGCTTAATGAGGATTTATGGGAGCCATCTGTACTTTGTATGTGCTTAAATATCCTCCTTTGTTTTGGTCCAGACGGCCACAGATTACTTTCCCAGTCGATCCTCTCCTCTGCCAGACTATTTCTGCCCTGCTCCGAGGAGCCCTAGTCCCACTCCGCTGCTGGCAGATAGCACACTGGGCAGGCCTCCCACCAGAGACCCCTGGCACGGGCCTCAAGGACCGTCCACCCACACACTGATTCACTCCCTTCTATTTCCTGGCTCGGGCCATTCCTGACTATGGGAAGATGAGAGACAGACGTAGGAGAGAAGTTGACGGTGATAAAGGTCCCGGCCGAAAGGGGCTGCCCCACAAGCTTTAGGGAGAGCCGTCTTGTCTACCATTTGGCAGTGAGAGGGAGTCGAGTGTCAGGTGGGTTCAGGGATGGGACGGGCTGCGCCTGGCATTCTCCCCTGCCCTGTGCCTCCAGATGTCTCCCGGCCCTGTCTCTGTGTGCCTGAGAATGTGATCTTTCTGGCCCCAGAGGCCACCCCGCGGGCAGGAAGAGGGCAGGCCAGGTCGGAGGAGTCCTCTGGGGAACCCACTGTGCCCCCTGCCTGGTGTAGCCCAGACGACCTCCACGTTCCTCTGACCAGCAACTTCCCAGTGATACTGACAGCCCCAAGTCCAAGGTGCATGTCACCGAACTTGGAACAAAATGAGCACCATTTGTCCTTCTTCCTAAGACGGGACGCTAGCTTAAGTAGCATCCTGTTTATTCCACTTGGAAGACGAGCTGCAGTGGGGGCCGGGCCCTGCCTGCTCCTGCCTCGACTGCAGCGCTTGGTCCCACGTCTGGAATCTAAGCTTTGTGGGGAAAGGCAGAGGGAATTGCCCTGTCGACTTGGCAGAGCTCAGGCTGCACGGGGAACCAAGTGGGGCTCCTCGGAAGTTATAAAGTGTGAGACATGAATGACCTATAGAACTCGTCCGTTCTTTGTGTGAGAACGTACATTTCTCAGGAACCGGAAGACTTTGGGAAAAGCGTTTGTTCTTAAACATTTAAATCTTATCTTAGTCTTTTGCCCTATCTCCCTTTAGCAAATTTTTTCACTATGGCAGTATGTTTTCATTGTGTGGTAGAATATAATTGTGTTCTTTTAAAAATGTGACTGTACATGTATACTAATTATTGTTCATACATTTATGGAGAAGCGATTGAAAGGGTGTACTCTGTGTGTCAAGCGTGGCTGTCCCCGTAGAGAGGGAAAAGGTGTGGTTTAATTTCCTTTCTTAAGCTTTGTTGGCTTCTCTAAACCTTTTATAAATAAGTAAATATGAGCCAGGCTTGTTGGTGCATGCTTGTAATCCCAGTACTTGAGAGGCTGAGACAGGAGGATCGCAGGTTCGCAGCCAGCCTCAACTTAAACTTTAGTGAGGCCCTACGCAACTTGGCGAGACCGTTTCAAAATAAAGAATAAAAAATAGGGCTGAGGGTATAGCTCAGAGGTAGAATGCCGCTGGGTTCTATCGGGAACCCCAGGCTGAACCCTCAACCGTGAGGCCCCAATAAAGACGCTGCCTGAATGTTGCTGATTCAAACCTCTCTTTATTATACCTCTCTCTCTGGGATCGAGGGCACTACACAAGCAGTAACAAACACAGCACAGAAGCCGTTTCTCCAAATAGTGCCTTTCCAACAGACTCCCAATAACTCCTCTCTCCAGCAATCCACCTTCCACTAGCAACCAACAACCTTTCCTCCCAGAACTTCTCCAGCAACCCACTCCAGCAACAACCCAGCCAGCCTCTCCCCTACATGCGAGAGGTGGAGGCTCTTAAAGCCACACAGGGCCTAAGCCACGAGGCGTCTCATACAGCTCTCACCTGGGCAGACCACGAGCCGGGCGTGCTGGTGCATGCGCTCTGGCATGGCGCAGCCCTAGAATGTTACCACCTGCAGCCACTTCTGGCACTCTGCCAGGCGCCATCTAGAGGCGGGGTCTTTCCAGCCGGGCTAGGCCCCCGACAGGTTCAATCCCCAGTACTGCAAAAAAAAAAAAAAAAAAAGTAAATATGTATGTGTGTGTGTGTATATGCACAGAAAGTAAGAAAAATTCTTTGGGGTGTAATGGATAAATATTTCAAAAAGAGATGAATTTTCTTTGCTCAGTGAAAACTTGAATTATGTAAGAATAATGAAAAGGAAGACTTGAGGCCCTTCGTCGTTGCTGATTTTCCTGCATGCAGCTCTTTTGGGTGGACTTAATGTTTCCTTGCTTGTTGCAGGCTGTACGGCTCCACACTCAACATCGACCTGTTCCCAGCCCTCATGGTGGAGGACCTGGTTCCGGGTAGTCGCCTGGGGCCCACCCTGATGTGCCTGCTCAGCACGCAGTTCAGACGCCTGCGGGACGGAGACAGGTGAGCACAGACGCGCTGCAGACCTCTGCTGCCTCCCCGGGTGCAGCAGAAGGACCCATCCTTGCTGAGACGGAAGGTACCTCACCCTGGGTACTGAGAATAGCTGTGTGCCTGCTGGAGGCTTTCTTGCACCAAGCAGAGAGGCCAACACCCCCGAGGCCAGGGCCCTGGGGTCCCTAAGATGGAAGAGACCATTTCTGCTTCTAGAAGCCTGCTGGCTGGGCCACGCAGTTAAACCATCCCAGGACTTTAAAGGACCAGAACTTCGGACACGGCTCCCTTTATTTTTAGCCCAACATTATTCATTTAATGTATGGGGAAAGAGGGTCCTACTACAACTGTGTAATTCAGCAGATGTCTCTCCACTGCTTCTGTCTTTAAAAAGTGGCCTGCACCGGGTTGGTGGCACAAGCCCATCATCCCAGTACTTGGGAGGCTGAGACAGGAGAATCGCAGGTTTGAGGACAGTCTCAGCAAATAGTGAGACTCTCATCAACTTAGCAAGATCCTGTGTCCAAATAAAAATAAAATAGAGCTGGGGGGTGTGGCTCAGAGGTAGAATGCCCCTGAGTTCAACCCCCAGTACCACTAAATTAAATAAATAAATGATATTAATTAATTAATTAAATTTTAAAAGGTATGGGAGTGTAGAGCAGAGGTAGAATGCCCCAGGGTTCAATCCCCAGTACCATTAAAAAGGGGGTAGGGGCTCTCTTCCTTGTTGGCTGTCGGAAGACCTAACACTCTGCCCCTGACATTCCAGATTTACCTCTTGTCTCTTCTTTTTCCTTCTCTTCTCTTCTTCTTAGGGATTGGCAATGGGAGTAGTGTCTGACTCTCTTTGTAATTGCTGCTGATCAGGACCGGGGGTTTCTGAGCTGGTGCAGGCTCCCTCCCCACCCCCACCCCCACCCCCGTGACACGAGGGTGCCTCTGTCTGCCCCTGACCTTGCTCTCGTTTTGGGGAACGCAGGTTGTGGTATGAGAACCCAGGGGTATTCTCCCCCGCCCAGCTGACGCAGATCAAGCAGACGTCCCTGGCCAGGATCCTGTGCGACAACGCAGACAACATCACCCGAGTGCAGGCGGACGTGTTCAGGGTGGCCGAGTTCCCGCACGGCTACGGCAGCTGCGAGGACATCCCCAGGGTGGACCTCCGGGTGTGGCAGGACTGTTGTGAAGGTGCGTGACCAGGCATGCCGAGCCCACATGCTCTCCTCCTGTTTCTTTACGGGTTTCCATGAATGCTAAACACACGATGAACCGCTTTGGACTACTGAGGGGTGGAAGCCAGCCAGCTCCGCGGAGGTGTGCGAGCGGCACGGCTGTGTGATCCTGAGTGACTTAATGATGGTTCTGAGCGGTGTCTCGAGGTGACCGAGTGGCAGTGGGCAGGTCAGGGAGAGCACTCCCACACACCTAGGGGCCAGGAGTCAGTTCCTCCACCGCCTCTGAGTGCACAGATGAGCAGGTGAGACCACTGCAGGCAGAACACACAGTTTAACAGTAAAAAATTTAAAAGTAGGAGTACAGCTGGGCGTGGTGGCACACTCTTGTAGCTTGTAATCCCAGTACTTGGGAGGCTGACACAGGAGGATCCGGGTTCGCGGCCAGCCCTCCGAAACTTAGTGAGACCCTGTTTCAAAATAAAGAATAAGATATAGGGAGCCGGGCGTGGTGGTGCACGCTTGTAATCTCAGCATATGAGAGGCTGAGACTGGAGGATCCGGGTTCTCGGCCAGCCTCAGCTACCTAGTGAAGCATTCCGCAACTTAGTGAGACCCTGTTTCAAAATAAAGAATAAAAACTAGGGCTGGGGGTATAGCTCGGAGGTAGAATGCCCCTGAGTGCAATCCCCAGTACCAAAAAAAAAGTAGGAGTACACTCTAAAATAGCATGTGTAGATAGAAAATACATGAACGGCGACATGACATGGTCATTCATTACTATCTTCAGTTCTTACCCGCTGTGGTGATGTACCTGCTGTGCACGGATAGACTGGCATCATGGTAACACTTGTGTTTTAGTCAGGGTTTCTCTCTCTGTTTTTAATTGCTGTAACCATAATACCTGACAAGCACAACCTCGAAGAGGAAAGGTTTATTGGGGGTTCACAGTTTCAGAGGTTAGTCTATCCCTGGCAGCCTCCAAGACAGAAACAGCAGGCGGCAGGGCTTCAGGGCCCAGTCGAGGAAAAGCTTCTCTCTCACCACCTGTCCGTCAGCGTTCTCTCTGCATTGTCTAAGATCTGACCTCGTAACTTAGAGGAAAGAGGATGTATTTTCTTACCGTCTTGGGCTCAGTCCGTGGGAAGCTGGGGACTGAGATTGTCAGGGCGTGGTGACAGGAGGCAGAGGGAGAGCACATGGGCTGGGTTCATGTCCAGGAGAGAGGGGGGGAGAGGAGGAACCCTTTATATGATCCCTAGGCTGCTCTCCCAAGTACTGGGATTCCTGACGTGCGCCACCACGCCCGGCCCAGAGGTGGTTTTTAACAGCGTCTTCTAAGAGTGTGTGCATCAGTGTGGCACGTCTGCGTGTGTGATCTGATTTCATGTCTGCCTCCTCGTCTGTCTTGTACACACACACACACACACACACACACACACACACACACACACACACTCAGTAGGAGAATTGGCAGGAGGTGAACTTGCACTTGCCTCACACCCGGTTTCCCATATCTCTGGTGTTCTGGTCATCGCATCTGCTGGGAACCTGTATCTGTTTTTGCTTGTTTATTGTTTTTGGTGGGGGGGAGTTTTATTGTTGTTGTTGTTGTACATTCTCACTGGCTCACCCATTTTAAATGCTTTTCCACTAATGCCAGAGAACTTCATTCTGTGTTAGAACTTCATTCTGTGTCGGCAGAAAATTGTTCTATTGAAAATTGTGGGAAAAGCCAGTTCCCCTCATTCTCAGACTCAAGAACTCCATTTTCTGATAACTTTACCAGGCTCCCTTTGGCTGTCTGAGTAGGAGTGCATGCAGCCAGGTTCCCCGCCTTCTGCTCAGAAGGACTAAGCGACTGCAGCACTTGACAGGGGCCAGCTCTGAAGCCGGGCTTCAGGCTCCTCCATCCTGGAGAGAGTCCCTTCCCCACCGTCCTCGGGGGGCCCCCGTCCCCCCTGTGGTGCAGCTGCACAGGCTCCAGTCCTCAAGCGCCGCCTACATGGTTATTTGGGGTACTTTCTTTCTTAAAATAGCAGGTCTGGCCCAAGGCTGGCAACACTTAAAAAGTGCTCTACAAGTTTATCTGCTTTTATTTTAGCTCAAAAACCATATCTAAAATACACCAGAGAAAGAATTGGCATTTGAGAGGCCAAAATGTCGGTTGCTATTCACTGTTAACTCAGCTTTTAAAAAAACTGTGCCGAGGGGCATGCTTTCTGGAGCCCTGTCCACCCCCGAGCCTGACCCCTGCACACCCGGGAATCCTAGGGGGCCACCTGGGTAGGTGGCTACTTCTCCACCAGAGGTGGCAGCTGCAGCTTGTTTGTGGAGATTGGTGCATTTAGGGGAGAACACACACACACACACACACACACACGTGCACATACTCATGAACACGTTCCCACATGCATCACGTGCACACACCCACACATGTGTGTGTGAGCATGCACATACTCACGTGAACACACTCCATGTTCTCACACTTGTGCATGCAGGGGCACAGGTGCCTCTATACCTACACACTCACACACTCAGAATTTTGAAGCCATTGCAATAATTGTGGGACTAGTACAAAGAACTCCCGCACTTCACCTAGATGCCTCAGCTGTTAGGATTTTGTTATTTGTCACCACTCTGTCCTGTTATGTGCATGTGTGTGTATATATGTGTGTGTGTACATCTGTGTGTATAAATAAATAAAACGCATATTTTCATAACCAGCTAGGAAGTCATGGCTGCTCTGCTGATACTCCTAGAGGACTTGAACTTAAGTGAAGTTCATGGGCAAAACTGGGAAATTTAGTAATTTAAATGTATTAAATAAATTTAATAAGATATTGCTATCTTGGCTGGGCACCATGGCCTACACCTGCAATCCCGGTATTTGGGAGACTGAGACAGGGATTGTAGGTTTGAGGCCAATGCACAGTAACTTAGACCTTGTTTCAAAATTAAAAGGGGGGGGGCACCAAGTGCTGTGTGCATGTATGTCAATGTCAACAAGATTTACATTATGATGTGAGATGATAATGCACCAGTAAAGGCACATTTAAAAAGAAAAGAAAAGAAAATGCAAAGGGTTGTGGGTGGAGCTCGGTGGTAGGCTACCTCTGGGGTCCCCGGCACTGGGTGGGTATTACCTGGTGTTCAGGCCTCAGCTAGTATTCCCCTCTTGTTCCACGATGTCCCTCACGTTGGTCCAGCCTGAGTGCCACGTTCTGTCCGAGCTCCCGGCTCACTTTTACCCTCCTTCGTGGGCCGGCATCCTTGAAGCAGGCTGGCTTCCTCCATCTCAGTTCATCCTTCTCCTTTTTGTAGCATTCCCTATCACGCCAGTTTGTCTGATGTTTTCCTTGAGGTTGTTTCGCCCTGCACTGGGCCGTGGTGCTGGACCAGGAGGGCTGGGCTTCTCCATGCACAGTATCAGGAGACGCATGAAGTTAGCCTGTCCTGTCCCTGGGACACTGATTTTTACTCCATTAAAAAAGGTTACATCAGGCTGGTCGTGGTGGCATATGCCTGTAATCCCAGTACTTGGGAGACTGAGACAGGAGGATTGCAGGTTTGCAGCCATCTTCAGCAACTTAGGCCCTCCCCAACTTAGTGAGACCCTGTTTCAAAATAAAAAAAAAAAAAATAGGACTGGGGGTCTAGATCAGAGGTAGAATGCCCCCGGGTTCAATCTCTAGTACTGGGGAAAAAAAAGAAAAAAAAAAAAAAAAGGTTACATCAGTGCCAAGCATGATAATGCATGCAGTAATCCCAGCACTTGGGAGACAGACAGGAGGATCGCAGTTTTGTGGCCAGCCTCAGCCACTTAGTGAGGCCCTCTGCAACTTAATGAGACTATTTCAAAATAAAAAAAAATAGGAGCCGGGCGTGGTGGCGCACACTTGTAATCCCAGCATTCGGGAGGCTGAGACCTGAGGATCTGGGTTCGCAGCCAGCCTCAGCTACCTAGTGAGGCACTCCGCAACTTAGTGAGACTCAGTTTCAAAATAAAGAATAAAAAATAGGGCTGGGGGTGTAGTTCGGAGGTAGAATGCCCCTGAGTTCAATCCCCAGTACTGCAAAAAATAAAATAAAATAAAAATAAAAATAAAAATAAAATAAAATAGGGCTGGAGGTATAGCTCAGAGATAGATTGCCTCTGAGTTCAATCTCCAGTAACACACACACACACACACACACACACACACACACACACACACACAGAGGTTATGTCAGTGTTTGACCAAGCAGAATCGAGGGAAGGAGGCTATAAAAGATTACACAAGTTAGGATATGGCCCCTTCCCCCTTTCCGGTGAGCTTTCTCCAGCCCACACGCCCCCTGAGCAGAGGAGTGTGCCAGTCTTTGGACCTGGCACCTCCTCCACAGTTCAGGCACTTGGGATGGGATTGAGGGTTCAGAGCAAATGATCTCTTGCTTGCACACAACTTGCAAGTGCATTTGCATGCGGAGCACGCCCGCCACGTTAGTGTCCACTCCAAGCACCCTTTGGGGCTGCACGGGGCCAGGCAGTGGGGCAGCTCGCACCTGCCTGGTAAGACGTGGTAGCAGGGAGCTGGTGCGAGCCGGGCCTGTGCGGTGTAGCCCAGCCCCACCTCACATCTTAGTCAGAGCGAGAAGGACACTGCTGGCCGGGGTGGAGGCGGCGCCCACCTGGGCACTGACCCCCTGGTGTCTGTGACTGAGCAGAGGGCCACCTGCCTGGTTCATGCTGCACTGCACCCAAACCCCCAGGGTCCCAGGAGGCGGGTGGCAGTGGGAGTCACTGTTTCAGACTGTGTGTGCCGGGCCTGCAGGGACAGGCTCCAGCCAGGACCCGGGGTCCCTGGATCCAGCCCTTGGGCCTGACTCAGAAAACTAGAGAATTCACTGCTGAAATGAATTACAGACCATTTAGGGGAATGATGATCAGTTGTGGTTCCTGGGCGGGCAGAAGTGCGGCTTTGACTCCTTGTGAAGAACCCTCGCCCTTCCTTTTTCTAAACCACAGACGGGAAACTCTAGACCAGAATTTGCCTGCCACTTGGGGAGGAGAGCTGCCCTGTGGTCCCAGGTTACTCCTGGTGTGAGTTTTAAAAAGTAGGCTGTGTTTGCCCTTGGTTCTGCATGCACCTTGCTCCACAGGGAACCTGGCGGGGGGGGGGTGGAGGTGGGGCTACAGCTCCATCTGGGGCCCAGGTTGGACCTTGCCAAGGAAGGAGGCCTCAGGAGGAGCAGAGTTGGGCCCACCTCTCACTCTGGGGGAGGCTGACGGCTTCATACAGGTGGGTGTGGGGTTATGAGGTGTTCAGAGCACAGAGTGTCATCTGGCCATGGTACGAGGACCCCAGCCATGAGACTCCATGGTGAAGCACTGCACGGGGTCTCTGGATGTGAGCCGTGAGGACCACAGGGCATGGAGGCATTGCGGGGCCCTGGAGTGGGGTCTGCAGCTTGGGGCGGCCGCTGCCGGCTGCTGGAACCGCACAGCCGGAGAGAGCCAGGGCCCTGGGAGCAAGAGAGGTCAGATCCGTGGCCGGCTGCTGGCGTGAGACCACCGTGGTCTCAGTCTGACTGCAGGTCTCACGGAGGGCTTTTACCATTTGACATGATCTCCTTAAAGCCTCCTAAAGTGAGCCCGGCTTCCTCCGACACAGCCTTCTCCCCTCTGTCTCTGTAGACTGCAGAACCCGGGGGCAGTTCAACGCATTTTCCTACCATTTCCGTGGCAGACGGTCTGTGGAATTCAGCTACCAGGAAGACAAGCCCACCAAGAGGACAAGGCCACGGAAAGCGCTGGGGTAGGGGTGTCTCTGTGGCAAACTCAAGAGCAGCCCCGGGGCAGGGACGCTGGCCGCGGGGCCACCATCTCCCTGTCGTGCCTTTCTCTTGGCTGAATCAGGCCGGACACAGTGGGGGCGGCCCCAGGGTGCTGGCGGACAGGACTGCAACCTGCAGCCTGCTCCTGCTGGGCCGGGCGCTCAGAGCACTGGGGAAAGGGACCCTCTGAAGCGCTGGTTTGAACCTGCAAGTGACATTTCACCTCTCTCCTCCCCCCGACCCCATAGTGTGGTAAAACACAGCAAGAGACCCAGCAACACCACCTTAGCTTCCTTCAAGCACACAGAGGGGCCAGCGACAAATGACTTCAAAGAATTTGTTCTGGAGATGCAGAAGACCATCACAGACCTCAGGAAACAGGTGAGGCTGCCGAGTCTCTTCCTTCCAGGGTACCTTCTCCCTGGCGCCCCTCCTCCCCTGCCGGGCACCCTTAGGACAGACGCACTGCTTCTGCAGGCCCTGGTGTCCTTAGCGCCTCCCCAGGGGCTGTGTTGGATTGTCAATTTGGGTCTCCCAGTGGATCAGGCAGTGGGAGGTTGGTGTCACCGGTGGGGGAGGGGGGTATCAGATGCAGCTGGTGCAGACAGTCATAAGAGGCCTGAGCGGAGGGCCATGGCGGGAAAGGCTGGCTTGAATTCTTCTTGTGCGTCTTCTTTGGGAGCACCTGTGAAGGCACTGTTCCCAGCGGAGGTAGGGGGCATCTCCAAGCTGGCCGGCGTACACAGGCACTACAGCGGTGCAATTTGTGGGCGGTGGAGGCTCCGGTAGGAGCAGGGCAGTCCAGGTCCCTTTCCTACCAGCTCTGGGTTGAAAACTAAATCTTAGCTGACCAGCAGTCCAATAGAATCGCCCTCCCCCTCAGAGTGAGGTGACTGACCCCGCAGGACAGCACGGCATTTGCTTCTCGGTTCTGTGTTCTTGCCTCTGTTGGAGACCTGTGTTTGTGGTTGGCGGGCTGGGGCAGGAAGGTGTCTGAGGAGAAATGCACACGAGGAGGTTGGTTTGTGAGCTCCTTCCTGGCTGCTGTGGTTTGCTGTCATGGTGGACGGGCTTCTCTACAGCTGAACATGGTTCCTGAGAATTTTTCAAGAATTAGGACAAGGTAGCTGGGCGTGGTGGTGCAGGCTTGTAATCCCAGTACTTGGGAGGCTGAGACAGGAGGATCACAGGTTTGAGGACAGCCTTAGCAAGTAGTGAGGCTCTCATCAACCTAGGGAGACCCTGTTTCCAAATAAGAAATAAAATCAGGCTGGGGGTATAGCACGAAGGTAGAATGCCTCTGGGTTCAACTCTTAGTACCACAAAAAAAAAAAAAAAAAATTAGGACAATATAACACGTAACTTGTGACCATTCTGGACCCCATCAGCAGTTAGTTCAGGCCCAGGAGCAAGCGACAAAAAACTCAAAATACAGGTGCAGGGCGGGCGTGGTGGTAGTTTAGAACATAAACTGTATAAGCCGGGCAAAGTGGCACACACTTGTAATCCCAGTACTTGGGAGGCTGAGACAGGAGGATAGCAGGTTCATGGCCAGCCTCAGCTACTTAGTGAGGCCCTCCGCAACTTAGGGAGACCCTGTTTCCAAATAAAGAATAAAAAAATCGGGCTAGGGGTATAGTTCAGAGGTAGAATGCCCTCCCCTGGCTTCAATCCCCAGGTCTGCAAAAAAAAGGTGCATTTGGTGAGGCCTAGGTTAGTGCTACTCTCAGAGTCTGGGCTGTGGCCCTGGCGGTGGGGGAACCCTGGCTGCTACTGCTGTGTGTAGGTGGCCCGAAGACCTCCACTGCTATCTGTGCCCTAGCAGGACACAGGGTAAGATGCCAGAAAGGCACCTAGAGGGTCTTCAGGGACACCACACCTCAGGGCAAATCTGTGCCCATCACTGGGACACCGGGGGCAGCGTGGTCCTGGGGACCACCACTCATGGCTGCTCACTCCTTTGAAAATGTAGGTTCAGGGCACCTTGACATGGGATGGGTGGCGCTGTCCTGGGGGCGTGTCCTCACTGTCTCCTGGGTCCTTTCTCTGTTTGTACCACATTTGACACTCATGCCCCCCGGAGTCAGGTCACAAGTGTAGTGACCGCTCAGGGAGGTTTTGGGTGGCCCTCCTCCGTCCAGTCGGTGACCCTGAGACTCCGTGGAGTCCTTCACAATTGCACGTTTCTACCACTGCCAGTGCTGAGGCGTTATTTTGAGGGAAGGGGTGTCTTTGGTGTGACGGAGCCCCTGCTCTGAGTGACCGGTGCTCCATGCCTCACCACAGATAAACAGGCTGGAGTCTCGGCTCAGCGCCTCGGAGTGCCTGGATGCCGGTGGCGAATCGAGGGCCAACAACGCCAAGTGGAGCAAAGACGCCTGCACTGTCTGCGAGTGCAAAGTGAGTCTCCCGCCCCCCTCCCCGGCCCTGGCGGTGGGCAGCCCAGCTCCTCCTGGGCTGGTTCCATCCACCTAGCTTTCTGGGGAGCACCAGCGAGCTCTCCTCTCGGTGGTCAGCTCAGACCCGGGCACCAGCCTCCCACAGAGGTGCTACTAGCAGGAAGTGAGCAGCCTGGCCACGTGCAGACACGCAGGGCACCTGTGTGCACCAGCTCCACCTCCTGCCAAATCTGGCAAGCACACTCAAACCATGGAAGCCCACGTGTGCAAGATCATGGGTTCCTGCCCCGGGCTGGCTCTGTGTCAAAGAACATGGGTTCCTCAGTCCTTAAATATGACCCTGCCCCCTGGGCTGGCTCTGTGTCCACCTGGCAGATGAGTAGAGCCCCACCTGTCTTTAGGGAAGGCAGACAGGTGGGCAGGTGGGGTGCAGTGGTGCTGCTAGCAGGAAGTGAGCAGAGGTCCCGGGCAGCAGGAAAGCTCAGGGCAGAGCGGGCCGGCAGGACAGTGAGGAGAGGTGGCCCTCCATGGTGCCTTGGCTTGCAGCAGGGACAGGCTTTGTCCCCAGCCAGGGATGTCCGGATAGCACTCTAGCGTCCCCAGGGCTGTCTGGTTTGGAAAGCACAGATGAAGGAAAGGAGAATCCTTGCCCCCCTCTCTCTGGTCCCATCCTCCTTCTTGGAGGAATCGGGCACCAGTGGAAGGCAAGTCCAGCCTGTGACCCTGGACCAGCTCAGCAGGCAAGTACTGGGGTGCAGGACATCGAGGTGGGGGCGCTGGCCTCCACTCATGCTCCCCGTCACTGGAGAAGGGACTATTGGGCTGTGCACAGCAAGGAGTAGAGTGGAGAGAGGTGCCACGCGGGCCCAGGAGTGACCGGCTGTCCACCTCTCCCTCCTCCAGGACGGGCAGGTCACCTGCTTCGTGGAAGCCTGCCAACCTGCCACCTGCACCATGCCCGTGAAAGTCAAAGGAGCGTGCTGTCCAGTCTGCCCGAAGCCGGCCGAGGAGGAGACGCCCTAGGCTTTCTTGAAGCCCCTCGGAGCTGTGTCCTGTGTCTTGGTGAGGTCAGAGGGCAGACACAGGAGCACAGACCCAGGAAGCATCCGAAACTCCAGACGTTTCAGGGGCCCCCGGCTCCACCGGCACAGACGCAGCGCAGGCTGCCCGGGACCTGCCTTGGTGCAGAAGAAACAGGACAGACAGGAAGGGAGCAGGCGCCAGCCCTCACTTCATGTCAGACTTCTCAGGTTTATATTTAATTCTTCTAAAGAGAAAAATTGGTGCTACTATTAAATTGCACGGTTAAATCTGTAGGCTCCTAAATTGATTCCGCCTCGTGATACCACTCCGTTTTTAGTTAGGCAGGATCCCTGTGACTGCCACCCCACCTGCTTCTGAGGCCAGGAGCTCACAGGCCGGCATGGCCCACAAGCGAGGTGCCTCTCAGAGACCCCAGAAGGGGACTCGAAAAACTGGGTCTCGTCACAGGCCGCTTTAAAAAGGAAGTCCGTGTTCGGCAAGCGGAACACAACCTCTTACGGGAGCCTCTTGGCTTTCCTGTCTGCTGCCTCCCTCTCTGGCCTCCCTCTGTCTCTCAGTCCAGCAGCATTTAACTGTAAACCGAACCCTTATGGGTCTGTGACTGGTCTCCGCCCACAGTATCATTAGCAAGGCGCATTTTTTAAGGAATGGGCTTTTTTCCACTGACACCGAGTATACCTACTGCCTCGCTGTGAACCGGATGTGAACTTTGTCTGGTTTTGTGTCTGGTGACCTCCTGAGTGGTCCTGACCCTTGGCTGGATGGTCCCTGGAGGCTCTGGCCTCCACTGCAGCCCACGGGAGCAAGACCGCTCTCCAGACCCCAGGGGCGCCTGGCAGGCAGTGCTCCAATGTGGGGAACTCTCTTCATGTTATGTGAACATGAACTCTTTAAAAGAGATGAATCCTTCACCCCGTGTGCCTTTTTAAGATGCATGATGTTTTATTAAAAAAAAAAATGACCCAAGCCGGGCGTGGTGGCGCACGCTTGTAATCCCAGCATTCGGGAGGCTGAGACCGGAGGATCCGGGTTCGCGGCCAGCCTCAGCTACCTAGTGAGGCACTCCGCAACTTAGTGAGACTTGGTTTCAAAATAAAGAATAAAAAATAGGGCTGGGGGTGTAGCTCAGAGGTAGAATGCCCCTGAGTTCAATCCCCAGTACTGCAAAAAAAAAAAAGACCCATTTTTTTTAAGTGTTATTACAGCAGAAAAATCGTTTCCACTACACAAAAGTCTTTTGAGAGTTTAGTGAAAATCAACTATCGTACCTCACGCTCTTTCAATTGACCAAAACCTTCCATCTTGTTCTTAAGACAGAGTGGTCCATGCTACAGGGAGCTCGGCCCTGAGCCTGCAGGTCGCATTCAACACGCGCTTGCCTGAGTCTTGGTGTGCCAGCCACGGTGGGCACCCCGGATTCTGACTCGGGATTCGGGACGTGGGACCCCTGCCCCAGGGGGCAGAGGAGGAAGACCTTGTAGACACAAGTCTCTCTCAATTGGAGGGGGCAGAAGTCCAAAACGGGTGCATTCCAGTGAGACTGTTGCGGGGATAGGGAAATGGGGCTCCTTCAATGCCTGGCCGGCCCAGGGCACTTGGAAGTCCGGTGTGACAGCCTGTGGTTCACTTGCACCCTGAGGTTGCTTCCTGCAGCAGGATGCCTGAGGGAGGCCCGAGCTCAGGCTGTGGACGCTCACAGTGGATTCATGGTGGAGGTCCAGACACGGCAGCCTTGACTTCCTAGCCTCACCTGCTAAATGGTAAATGAAGCTGGTTGGCGTTCCCTAGGGCATGACACTATTTTTTTTTTTTTAACAGTGTTATTGTCAAGTTTAGCGATCAAATCTTGGAACAGATTTCCGTAAACTAGGAAGCTTGTGAGTCTGTCTAAAATCTGGTGGTCACAGCTGCTCGGGGGTATAAAAGCAGCAGCAGCAGGGTCTGCATCCTGGGGGTGCTGGCGGCCTCCTGCTTTGGAGGTGCACGGTCTCCTGCAGCAGCTGCTGTGCAGCAGGTGCAGCCTGTGGCTTGGGCAGGTCGCCGAGGGTCTCCCTTTTCCAACTGCAGGATGGGGGAGCCGATTGTGATTTGCATCAAGTTTTGTCATTCAGACTGCAATGGCTGCTGAGTCGCGGCTCAGTGTTAGATCTTCATCATGGCCAAGGCGGCAGGCGGAGCCTGGGTGAGCTTTTCTGAGCAGCTACTGTACGGGGATCGCTGTAATAGGAAATGAAGTGTATATATTTATTATTTACTTTCCTAACTGTTGCCAACAACCAAACGCTTTTTTTTTTTTTTTTTTTTTTTTGATGTTCATTGTATTCAGTACATTACCAAAGAAATGTTTGCACTATGCTGTAATGATGCCTTTTGGTTCAAATAAAAGGGCCACCTTGCCCCTTGGAGAATGGCTTTCTTTTTTCACCTTGAAATGGTAAAGAAGGCTAACACTTACTGACCAGGTGACATCAAAGAAAGACAGAGGAGGCAGGTCCTAGCCCACTCCCCCAGAGCTCCTCTGTCGCTAATTATTCTCTATGGAAACGTGGAAAAGAAAATAAGAGGGCGCTAGTTAGAATGGACTCATTTTGGAGGTAGCAAGGATGTTTTACCTGGACCATTATTTTTATAAATCTTGGGCAGGTGGGAGCTGAGCTCTTAGGAAAACTTCCTGAAAGGTGGTGTGGGCAGACACTCATGTTGGAGAGAAAATGGGCAGGACCTCCGAGCACCATGGTACGCGGGCTCCTCCCAACTTCAGGAAGCACAGGCCAGGGCGTGTGGAGGCTCCAGGATCTCCTGCTTTCCATGGAGCTGGGCTCTTGTGCGGCTCTGCAGCCAGACAGGTGACCATGTGACAGCTCTGCCTCCTCTGCCCTTTGGTCTGGTTGGCAGAGAGGATGTTGCCCTGAAGGAACCTGGAAAGGACTTGAGGATATCTTCGTAGGGCCTGGAGGAAAACTTCCCACTGTTTAAATAATTATCACAAGAAAAATGACTGCTAGAGAAAAATGTAAATTTTCAGTTGCCAAGTCATTTTAGAGTCTGAACAAGAAGTTGAGCTGCTTCCCTGTTGTGGGAGGTGGTGGGTCTGAATTCCCTACTGCACTTGGGTGGCGTCCTAGCTCCCCCAGCTGTGGTGATGTGTCACCGACCAGCCTTGGTCACACAAGCTCCTAAACCATCTTTTGCAGCCAACAAGAGTTAGACTTAAGGACCCCAGCAGCTCTTTCTTTGCCTCGAGCCACAAATCTAGTGCTGAAGTTTTGTGTGCGACACGAGCAGGTGTTTGTTCCACCTGATCTTGAGGTTTTCCAAGACTGTAGTGAACCACAGAGTCCGGTGAGCACTCATGTGTACACGACAGCTCAACAGGGCGCTCAGCCCAAGGTTACCAGAACCTCTGAGCCTGGAGCAGGACCATCCAGGTTCTGTGCAGAGCAGGACCTGGCCAGCCTGCCCCGAGACTTTCATTCCTGTCTGCCAACTGTAACCACAGCTTCCTGTTATCCTGCACTTTGGGTTCTTCAGGTGTACAGTGGTATGCCTTTGTGCCTGAGACCTTCCGCAGGCAGATTTGCTTTCATGTGTATTTCTAGATATGAACATTCTCAAGCCCCAGGCTGGTCATGGTGGCGCACACCTGTAATCCCAGTACTTGGGAGGGAGAGACAGTAGGATCACAGATTCGAGGACAGCCTCTGCTAGTAGTGAGACCCAGTTTCAAAAAATTAAAATAGGGTACTAGGGGTATAGCTTGTAGGGAGAATGCCCCCAGGTTCAATCTCCAGTACCACAAAATGAAAAAAAAAAAAATCTCAAGCCCCAAACCCAGAGGCACTGATAGTGGGTTACTGATTTTGAATTTGGAAGGTTGCAGAAACTCCAGTACTGACTGGCTTTGTGTTTGTGAAGTTCATTAAAAACAACCTGGTCTCCATCTGCTATTACAATGTCTGGTTTTCTTCAACAATTGGGAATCCAGAGGAAGGAAGCCAAGGTTGAAGAACCCCACACCTACTCCATTGTCTCCTTGAAGTTTCCCCAATCTAATAAAGTGATCTTAAAGTGATTTTTTTTTTCCACTGTGGTTCTGAATGCCAGCCAGGAGCCTCCCACAATACTGCCAGGAAACCATCTCTCAGGAACCACCTGGTTACTGCTGGCTTGGTGGTACTCAGCCGGGAAGGAGATACTTTGTATCCACTGCCATGACTGTTCAAATGTTAACCATAAACCCAGGTTGCTTTTTCTACTACACAAGTTTGGAGATGGCGAGAAACAGAAATCTTCTGATTTTAATTATATTTTTCCCCCTTTTTTTGGTGTTGAGCATAATGGTAAGTATCATGGGAAACTGCATTTTCGATGTGTTTTGCCAAAGCCGACCTCTCTGCTTAGTGGTTATTAACCCACAGTTGAGAGCCTTCAACTGAAATGACCCCATGACATCATTGCTCCATGCTTTCTAAACTGTTGACATCCTTCCCGGCAGGCAGATGGGTTTTCTTGCTGTTGTTTTGCCCTCGATAAGCAAAACAAGGCAGGACGCACAAGCTGAGAAACACAGCTCCCCGCCTGCAGCTGCTCAGGAGGAAGTTCCTGGAAGACACTCATCGTCGTGCTCCTTAAAATCACGGCACTAGGAGGAGACCAGTAGCCGTTTCTCCTAACTGTGACTCAGGGTACAGAGGAAGGAGGAGGAGGAAGTGTAATGTTTGGGGCTGGTGGTCACAGAGCGTGCTGTGGAGAGCCGGGTGCTAGACTTCCAAGCGGTCCCATCTCCAGCTCTGTTGGAGGCTCTGTCTCCTCCTCTGTCTTGGCCCTCAGCTCTCTTGCAAGTCAAGAATGCCGAACCAGGTCTACTTCTCTGGCGCTGAAGCCCGTCCTCTATTCATTTCACCACTTAGAGAAACCGAAAGTCTCCATTTAGTTAAAAGCGATCCTTTGCATGCAAAAGATTGATAGGCCAGCCCAGCTCAGTGACCTGTCTCTAGTTGGGAAGGCCAAAGCCACGTGACCTTGGGATTCTAGTTGCTTGAGATGTGGTTTCTTATTTGTGCTGAGCTGCAGTCCTGGCGGGGAGGTGTTGCTTCGGCCCTTCCAAGTCCTTGTGTGTTTTTTTTTTCATTTGTAAAGCAGACATGATCACACCGCCTGCCCTGCAAGGTTTGCTGGGGAGATACCACAAGGTGTTCACACCAGAGTGCCACTCAGACCCAGAGGCCAGCTCTCTGCTCCTGCTCAACTCCCACAGTCTCACTCCTGCTGAGGCCCCACACCCCCCAGCCCCACGTCCTCTACAGCAGGTCTTTGCAAATCACTGTTACCTCGAGTCTTCTTGCAGACAGAGAAAGGAAATGCTGGGACTCTGCTTCCTTTGCGAGCTTCAAGGCAGTGAAGTTATGGGGAGAAACTCCCCCATCCACCCAGAACATCTGGAAATTAGAGGCCAAAGAGTAGATGGGCCAAGTCTCACACGGACCAAGAATGTGTTTATAGGCGGCTGTGCACCTGGACCCAGAGGAGCCACCCGGAATCTCTCTCTGCCAGCCCTCCTTCCTGTGTGAATGAATCCCAGAACCTTCCAGTGTCTGTGCTCAGCCCACCTTCCGCCTCCTGGTCCTTCTCACTTGAAATCTTTGCCCGTCCTTGTCATTTGAAATGTCCCTGAGCCCAGCATGGTGGTGCACGCCTGTGATCCCAAGACTTGGAGGGCTGAGATAAGAGGTTCAAGGACAGCCTCAGCAACATAGTGAGACTCTCAGCAACTTAGCAAGACCTTGTTTGAAAAATACAACAAACACGCTTGTAATCCCAGCATTCGGGAGGCTGAGACCGGAGGATCCGGGTTCGCGGCCAGCCTCAGCTACCTAGTGAGGCACTCCGCAACTTAGTGAGACTCGGTTTCAAAATAAAGAATAAAAAATAGGGCTGGGGGTATAGCTCGGAGGTAGAATGCCCTTGAGTTCAATCCCCAGTACCGCAAAAAAAAAAAAAAAA